>JAQGBH010007340.1:0-11145 GCA_034698265.1 Sminthurinus aureus
AGCGGGACACATAACTTTAATTGTGTGTATTTCCCACAAACTATGGTGGATGAATGCCAAATTGCGTATATAGCATTACATGCACAAGACGTACTACGCAGTTAAATGTCTTCGTCTTTTGATTTGGTATGTACGAGCAATATGCTATTGTCATTCTTTTTGGTATGCCTATGTACAAAAAACAAAAAAGTATATTGCGCTTTGCTTTTTAAAATTTGACTTGTTCTGTTTCTTGTCTTTACAAAATCAACAATGTCAAATTTATGGAGGAGTTGAAAAGGAGCTCGGCTCATTCGAAATATTAATTCGTCCTCCGTTCTCAGTTTTCAGGCTTTTGTCTCTTATCAATGAAAATAACTGAAAATAAAATCAGCTCATGCAAAGGAAAATTAAATGGTAAATTGTAAATTTCATCCGGATAAAAAACACTTTTAGTTGAACACAACTACAAAAAAAGTGTGTACTGTCTAAAGTCTAGAATCTAGAATCTAGAATCGAAAATCTACAGATGATTGGATCGTATTTTGTATTTCAATGTTTTTTTAAGTTGGTCAAGAAATTTCTTGTTGCGCGTTTGGTTTTTGATTTGACAAGTCTGTTTTAGTTTTGGTTCGTCATTTTGTTGTCAAATCCCATCTTGATTTTGGTTTTGAATTTTGAGAGGTGTCTCAAGACTCAAGACTCAAGACTCAAGTTTCAACAGGTTTTAAAGCTTGTACTTTTTAATTTCAATTTTAATGCTGAAATGCAAATATTCTTTGACTCGACACTCGACTCTTTTAGTTTTTAGTAAAACTTGAGCTCAAAGATTTTATCCCGTTTGAAAAAGTGGTGAAACATAATTTTTTTCGCACTTCATTTATAGCAGCCATTAAATATTCTGCCAAGTCAAGTGTTTTGGAAAGTTTGGCTTTCCTCAATATGTCTGTGAACCTTTTGTACCTTTTAAACTTGTTTACTGTTTACTAGTCTGAAATCTAAGTTGAACTTGGAAGCTTGTTTTTTGCCAGTGAATGAGACGCGAGATATTCGGTAAAGGAATTTGATGTGCATTGCTTTGGCATCTCCTTGTCACATTCAATTTTTACACTACATTGATTGTAGGTGCAGAAAATAGTGCACCGTGATGGGTTCATGTCATATGTTGCTACTACCCAGTTTTCGTTTTCTGCCTGTTTTCCCTCGGTACCCAGAAAGAAAACTAAAAAATGGCACTTGTTACTTCTGCAAGACATATTTCTGGTTCCTTTTGGCTTTTGGCGGCTGGTGGTAGGCGCCAAAAAAGACGGCAGATTCTCAATTTTTTCACTTTTGAGTTAGACTCGAAATTCGGAACGGCGCTTTCACTTCCATTTTCCCTTTTCCAGTATCCAATATTCAATTTAGAATACTCAATACGTTTGTCCAGTTTTATTCATGCACAACATACAACTTAAAAGCATCAAAATTCCCACAGCCCGACGCATTTTGTTTTACGACCTCAGTATTAGGAGAACAGCTCCACATAAATCCTACGAAATGTGTTAGACGAAACACGGGTTGAATAGTGGTTTTTCAAAGCCAAAAATTTAATTTTCAGTTAAAGTCCTTCCGTTCCACGACCAAAAGCCTGACGAACAAGCCAGCACATTTCTGGCGCACGTTGGCATATTTGGTTTTATTTGGGATTTGGTAGATATGTACTACACAATGTGCTGCAATGATGTCAATCACAAAATACAGATACAAATTTAACTGCTAAAGTTGTTCTAACGAAAGCCGTTTTTTGTTTACTCAATTCTTTTCCATAGTTTTATTCCTGTGTTTTTTGGACGCACTTGATCATTCGAAGTTAAAAACCGTGTTTTAACTGATGACGAAGACATGCTTTGGCCACGCCCCGTCTCCAAACATTTGGACCACTGACCAATTTCCTAGTCAATATATTGGTCCGCACTTTGTGTATTTTTCGTTGATGAGGCGCTGATGATTCGCCCACAAGTTCCATTCTGGATTTCTCCAAACGGAGCTGACGTCTCGCCCAAAACCCTGAAGAATAAACCGGCGTGCGTATTTTTGGCTCAGTTCTTCCCACTTGTGGTCTGCCCAAATTTGTTTTGGTTCCGGCAGATCACGGATAATAAATACGGGAAGGCTAAACTAAAAAATACCGTGTTCGCTGTTTTTTTTGAATCGTGTTACAGAAACACAGATTGCAGATCCAAATCTCCATTGGCGCTTCCAGTTTCCAGTTCCCTTGTCCAGTTTTCAGTGTCCAATATTAAATATTGAATACTTTTGTCCAGTTTTATTCATGTACAACTTGAAATATTTGTAAACTTTTTTTCACAATCTGAGCTTACTCAAATTCTGTGCAGAATTTGATGCGTCTTTTCTGTCGTCAGCGTATCAGGACGTGTAATAATTCCGAGTAGAATTTTTTGTCAAAGTTTTGTGCGCATAAGACAGAAAAATTGTCATTGTGTAAAATGTACTGATGGCATAAACTGATATAAACGGATTCCATGTGTAGTATCAACAAACCCATATAGAGTAAGAATAAAACAATTGAGCTCGCTGGCGGTTGGCGGTTGGCGGTGGTGTTATATTTTAGATGTACTGAGTACTCTATGAATATTCCCTATTGAATGCTTTTGCCCAGTTTCATTAAGGTAGAAGGTTAAAAGCGTAAAAATTCCAAAAGATAGTTAAAACCACCCGCGCCAACTTCCGACGTCCGAAAATCAACGAGAAAAACCAAGTTCCATTCTGGATTTCTCCAAACGGAGCTGACGTATCGCCCAAAACCCTCAAGAATAAACCGGCGTTTTTTTGGCTCACTTCTTCCCACTTGTATTGTGCCCAAATTTGTTTTGCTTCCGCCTGTTTACTGAGCATAAAAGAAGGCTGCACTAGAAAAGGCCGTGTTCGCTGTTTTTTTGAATCGTGTTACAGAAACACAGATTGCAGATCCATATCTCCATTGGCGCTTCCAGTTCTCTTGTCCAGTTTTCAGTGTCCAATATTAAATATTGAATACTATGTCCAGTTTTATTCATGTACAACTTGAAATATTTTGAAACACTTTTTGAAAAGTTCAATTTTCTCTCTGATGTGCATTATTTGATGGATTGTTCTGTCGTGAGTTGTGAGTGCACCATCAGTACGGTACCTCAGACGAGTAATAATTCCATTTGTTGTGATGGCGGTTGTCCGTAGTCACGCTTTCATGAGCACAAGAGAGCAAAATTGTAAAAAACCCCGTAGAAAACCCCGTTTGATCTAGTTGCCTTTTTGGATTGACCGTTGATTTGATTTTTGCTAGGAATTTTCATCCTATTCCAAATTCCAAATCATTTTCCCGTTTTTATCCAGATTTACCCTACAAAAAATGTTTTGGCTCTGCGTCTTACGATTTGTTTTGAAAGCCCGGTTTTCAATTCCTGATGCTCGGTTACATCAAATCAAAAGCCTCCAATACGAATGTTTCAAAAACCAACAATTTGTTTCCATTTGGATATGGAAAACTGATGGACAAAGCGAGTCGGTCCAAATCATAAAATTTGGTACAGGGTGGTTTTCTTGTTGCAAATACAAAAACTTGAACACTCTAGGTTCTAGAAAACATGTTAAAAACCTGATTTACACAAAAAAGAGCGACCGGGTGTGAAAAAAATACAGGCTTAAGACAAAAAGGAACTTATTTTGAAGTCAAAAGTGACCTTTATACGACCGTCAAATTCGACGACCTTATGACCTCAGACACCGGGACATTCCGTGGTCATATACTAGTCATACAAACGACTTCTGTCCATATGTATATTGACGTCAGGTCATGGACAGGCAGCTGCCGTATGCTTGTCAAATACTGGTCAAGAGTCCATAGGGTTTTCTTTGATTTCGAGGGTAAGGCCTAAAATAATTCCCTGACGAGGGAATTCATGTGGAGTTGTGGGTCAGCTAATATCAAATTATCTGTGGTTTTCCAGTCTCCAATGTCCAGCAAAATCCCTGCAGATTAACGGAAAAACTCTGTCCTTCCTCCTTTTTTAATCAGTATTCACTTTTTTCTTGAACGTCAAAATTGTCATGTTCCCGTTTATTTAATGAGAAAATATTCGTTGCGCAATGTTCAATTTTATACACGTAGTGCATCCGCCAATAACCAATAACAAAACCACAAGCCTTGAACGGAACACTTCAGAGCATCAAAGTGTGAAAATTTCATTCCGAGCTGGGAAAGGAAAGATTGGAAAGAAATCAAGAGGAAACCGATTTCCAAGGATCAATGCCCGCAAAAGCTTTGCCCAAAAATTGTCAGTCATCTTGCACAAGTCGACACATTTTTGAATCTCCAACCGTTTTTTTCAGGTTTTTTAGAATCCAAGTGTCAAACAAAACTAAAATAAAGTCCATAAAAATTCCTTGGCAAAGTCAACCCCTTTTTTCAAAGTGCTCAGCCACAATCGACATTCGACATGGGTTTAAGACTTCGAGTCGTTTTCTTTTTCGACACAAATTTTCATCCACAGGGGCTCAGGTGTTTTGAGGGCTCTTTTACTTGTAATCTTTCCCGTTTCAGATTTTAAGCACAACAGCAGATACATGTGAAATTTGAAAGGCTCTAGCGTTTGTTTGAAAATGAGGGAAATTGAAATAACTGGACCAATTAGCAATTGAAAATTTTGGTTGATTGGTTGAGTATCCGTAACTTTTGAAATAGAGGAGTCTTGAGAAAATCCCAAATGCCAAACGACTGTCCCGTTTTTATCAAGATGAACTGTTTAAACCACCAACAATTCGCTTTCCAAAATAGCAAACACCGACAAAAAGGGTCTGAAGAAATCATAGTAGTTAGTGCAACGGGTGTTTTTTGGTTTGCACGTCCGGAATTGGAAGACTCTACAAAATATGTCAAAACTCCACGGCCAAGTAGACGTGAAAATTAAAGGGACAAAAAATCCGATCCATGTGATAAAGGATACAAAATTTCATGGACGATGGCTCCATGTTGTCGTCTTTTGGGATAAATTGGTTGTGGGTTAGCCATCGTAAATTGTTATCAAATATCTGTGGCGTTCCATTTTTCAACAAATTCCCTGTAGGTGTAAAAAAACTCTCGATTCTTCTTTGTCCTGTGTTTTTCCTGTATTTATTCACTTTTCTCGTGAAAAAGTGTGTGATTTCCCCGTTTATTTTATGAGAAAATATTTGTTGAGCTTGGCTGGGTAAAAATTCAAAATGCACTGGAGTGGGAATCCCACGGACGTCCTCCACATGACATCCACATTTGACGCTTGACGTTTGATGATGAGTCAAAAAATAGAGATTGAAGTTCAACTTGGAGAAAATCAATGGATTATGTAGTCTAAAAATGGGAACAATGTCCAATTTCCAGTGTTTTTCAATTATTGAAGAAATATAATTAAACAAATAGATTCGCAGAAAAAGTCTCAATTACTGATAAGTGTTTCGACAGAAAAAGCGACCACTAACCACTAACGAAATGACGAGGGACGAGCGACAGGATTTTAGATTTTAAAAGTTATCAAAAGAGACGCTTCAAGTTTCTTGATCCGTGAGTGTTGGGAACGAAGAGTAAATTAGTATATAGATCAGTCAGAGTCAGGAGAACGGAAACGTTTCGGATTTTTTGTATTCCTGGTGAATGTTGATAAATTGGGAGGAGTGGAGAGTGTAAACTGGAGTCTAGAGGTAGCTAAATTTCGTCCCGTTTCATAGCAATATTCCAGTTTTCATGGTTCAATTTCATGTCTTTACCATTTGAAGACCTATTTTTGGTATCGTATGATTGTTCCTCAACATTTGAGACACAAATTGTTTTACGTTTTAATATGAAAGTATGCGATGAAATGGTATGAATATGTATGAATAAAATATAAACTGGCGTACGCATCAGTAGAAAAAGAGAACAAAAGTATAAATTTTGCAGAATTCCTCTTTTTCTATGTGAATGACGTTCAAAGAACTTTCTAAAAGAGAAAATAAAAAATAAAAATCTCTTTCTCGTTTGTTTACTTCCTCGTCCTCGGTTGCTATCAGAACAATGCAAAAGTTTTTAAGTTGCCTTTATTTTGAATTTGAACCTATCCATTCAATTCAAAATTCAAATCAAGGATTTGCAAAGCCATTTAACTTTCTTTCACTTTCTCCAGCAGGCTCCGCCAGAGAGTCGAGTCTTCATTGAATTTTGAGTCCCGAGAAAATTGCAATACCCGTTTTAATCTTTAAGTTTCACAAATTTTTAAACACAAGTCTTAAGCACAATCCAATTTTATTACATACCTGCTGCCTTTCGGAAAAGTTTTGGCATTTTCGCAGGGCTTCATTCTTTTAACGAAACCTATTGGGTTTTTTTCATTAATAATTATCTGGTTTTCCAACAAGATTCAAGATTGCAACCCCTTCGAGGAAAAAATTTCCTTAATATATCTTAAGCCTGCTGACCTTTTTTTGATTGCTGCTTGTTGTTTGTTGCAAACTTTCGGTTGTTTCCTTCTCTTTTTAGCAAGCAGCAAAGAGCAAACAAGTGGGGCTTTCCTTTGCCCTTTCCCAGTATCCAGTATTCAATTTAGAATATTTTGAATGCTTTTGACCAGTTTTATTCATGTAGAAATTAAAAGAGTAGGAATTCTAAAAAGTAGAGGGTAGAGATACACATTTTATTTTGTGACCTAGATATCATGAGAAGAGTTCAGCATAGATCCTGCGAAAAGTCTTACACGACACACTGTGATCCGTTTTTTTCATTGATGTAATCAAGTTTGGATGATAGTGGATTCTATGTAAGACAAAGTTTGAGTTTTGAATATGTCCGAATGGGGCTGAATTCCGCTTTTTCACAAGTAAAGGAACCAACAAAAGTAAAATAAAATGTACAGAAAAATTCATTTTTTGGAGAGGTCAAACTCTTTTTCCAAGTGCTCAGCCACACTTGACCTTCGACATTCGAGAATTTTGATGCGCATTTTCGGGATGTGGAGTCTCGAGGGCTTTTTTACTTCTACTCTTTCCTGGTTTCAGACTAAATATTAAATACAGCAACACACACACTTGGGAGTTGAAAGTTGAAAGGTTCTGACGTTTATCTTTGTCTGTTTTACAAAGAGCCTAGATGAAAATCCCACACAAACATTGATGCTCGTGTTTTCCTATGATTTGGTTTTTGGTTTGGTAAATATTCGCCCTACTCCAAATTGCAAAGCCCAAAGGATTCTCCCGTTTTTAACAAGATTAACTGTTTAAAAATCCAACAATGTACTTTTTGTAATTAAAAGATCCGAAAAAACATGTTGGAAATTGAAATCCAAGTAGACGAGACAAATGATACAAATTGGATCCATATCATGAACGCTGCGAAATGAATGAATGGAATGGCCACGGTCGAGCACATACGGAAATTCGTGAGGGGCCATGGCATGGGTTGGCCAAATCAGGATCATAGCATTTGGCATCTGGTTCCCTGTAAAATTCTTGTAGTTTTATAAAAACTCTATGCTTTGTTGCCTTTTGTTTTTCTTGTATCATTAATCATTTACCACTTTTTCTTGAAAGTCTGATTTTCCCGTGTTGTTGTTTATGAGAACACAAATGTCGCTAAAGTTGATGCGTTTTGTATTTGAGTTTGATTAAAATACGCAATGTGTAGAGAATATAGAATACACAAGTTAGAATTTAGCATACTTTTTTCGCTCTACATCCACATTTTTGACGTTTGATGAGTTAAGTAAAAAAATAGAGACTCAAATGAAACTGGTAAATTTTAACTCGATTTTGCTGAGCTTTCAATTTCCAAGTTCAAACTACTTTATGAGAGAATGATTCAAGATTCGAGTCGCGAGTCATTTACAGTTTCTGATTATTTTCCCCATTTTTTCTCGTTTATGAGAATTGAGAATTAAAGATGCAACCATGAAAAATTCTACTTTCTTCTGATTTGTCTTACCCGTTGACCGTTGACTGCTAAGAAGTGCAATTATGGACAAAATGAACGCCGTCTGCCTCTATGATCTGTTCAAAAAAATCAAAGGTAACCATGGATTTTGATTTTTCTGTTGTCCAGTTTGTTTTTAGAAAATTGTTGAGAATTCAGCGCAAGTTTTCTCGGTTTCGCAGTTTTTAGTTTCTCCTTAAAGTCCCTGCCAGTTTTCACAATTAGCTCTAAATTCTAAATGCTGTAAACAATCCCAATGGCAATTGGTTGTCATGGTGATTCAGGTCAGTAACAGCAATCAGTTTTGAGTACAGTAGTATAAAATAGACGAGGTCAAAGGTCAACTCAATCTTTAAATTTTGATATTTGAGGTCAAATTCAAAAGTTCAAGATTGCCACAAAATGTTCTGTACTACTGTGCTTGTCTGTGTGGATTTTGGCATAGACGGGCCAATGTACATCCTTGATAAGAAGACACAAATTCTGGGTGGGATTGTCGCCTTTGGCTTCGCGCTTAGTGCAAGTTTCCCATGTAGTAAACCCAAGAGTGTGAGCTCTGGAATGGAGGTCTTTTGGTTCAAAGACTGGATCAAAGAAACTGCACAAATCTGACGCCGCTCAACAGTTTTTACAGTTTTACGACATTTTTCTAGTTAAAGAATCATTCTGGTCATAATCTCATAAAATGGGAAAATATCCGTAGAACTAAATGAGAATAACATTACCCGGAATAATTTTTAAGCGCTTTTTAAAGCCAATGACCCAGACGAGCTCAGAAACCACTTTCCGGTATATTTTTATGAAGTATGAACCATTCCTCATGTTCCCGTGTTTAGTGAAGACAAAAATTTATAATCTACCATTTCGATTTTCCACCTCCCCCTATTCAAGTTTGAAGACGCATTGCGTCCTTGAGCACTTACAACTTTTTTCATTACGTCCCGTTTTAGTACATATACTTTACAAAACTCTGACGTTGATAGTAATTTTGAATTTGGACGCCAAATCCAAAGATAGAAAATATCCGGCAAAATTACGGCATTTCCGCTGGCGAGAAATTCCATTACTGGTACAAATCTTCAGGGAAGGAATTTTTCGGGAACACAGCTGCAAGATACCGTCGTCGTTAGTCTTTAGTATTGCTGATCTACCTTTCTAATTTCTACAGCTTGGTACGACTAATTTGTAATTTGCCATCGACTATCGACTATATGTACGTTTCTCGGATTAGCAGATGAAATGACATGAGTCCGAAAGTTAAAACCACGTTTAGAATTTAGAATTCATGTCCGTTTTTAATTGGTCATTGGTCATAGATCCAGTATCCTGATATCCGTTTTATTGACCTCCGCATTTTCTTGGCATTTTCATAGGTCATGGATCATATAAATATTAATTGTTTCTGTAATCAATAATCAGGGAGTTTGTTTTCGATTTTCAATTCGACCTTTGATGTGATTTACTCGGTCCCAGATCCCAAAATATCCCGTCTTCAGCATTAAAATTGACTATTGTCAATAGAAAATCAGTCTCAGATCTCCAACAATAAATTTTTCGGAAGTCTTCGCACATGCCATAAGCTTCTGCCTACAACGTTCTTTGCTCTTTAACAGCGGAAAAAATTTAATCCTGAAATTAAGAGAGCTGTGATATTTTATCTGTTAATTATTTTGAGTTTGATTTAAAATCATTGTAATTGAATTAAATCAAAGTAAAAAGTTGTAGAGTTGAACCAAAATTACAAAAGCAGAATATAAGTGCCGCAGTTCGAAGATGGGATTTGATTTCATGGAACATGGAAAACATGCTTGCGTATTGCGTATGCCTATTTTTCCTCAGCTATTTTGTCAAATCGGCATTCGATTTTGAGTCCAGTGAAAAATGTACGCAGTCCAATGTCCAATGTCGATGTTGCGAAAAAAAACCAAACTTTTTTTATCCCGTTTGAAAAAAGGTGAAAAATATAATTTTTTTAGCATGTGACGATTATTCTGCTGAGTCAAATGTTTCTGAAAAAGATGTGAAAACCGTAAAAAATGTCGAGTTTTTTACGGTAAAGGAATTTGATGTGCATTGCTTCGGCATCTCATTTTTCCACATTCAACTTTTCCAACGCGTACAGAACGCAACTACCATGATGATTTTGATGCCATATTTTAGTGCAATCCTGTTTTCATTTTCTGGCTGTTTTCCCTGGGAATCCAGAAGGAAAAGTAGGACTTTGTTACTTGGTATTTCTGCGTGGAATATTCCTGGTTCCGTTGGCGGTTGGTGGTGGGCGTCAAAAAAATGGCGGATTCTCAATTTTTCGATTCTGCTCGAAATTTGGAACGGCGCTTTCAGTTCCCTTTTAAGTTTTCCAGTATTCAATTTAGAATACTTTTGTCCAGTTTTGTTCATGTACAACTTAAAAGCATGAAAATTCCCAAAGTCCGACGCATTTTGTTTTACGACCTCAGTATTAGGAGAAAAGTTGTACATAAATCCTACGAAATGTGTTAGACGAAATACGCTTTGAATAGTGGTTTTTGAAAGCCAGAAATTTAATTTTTAAACAAAGTTCTTCTCTTCGAAAACCAAAAGCCTGAATGATGAATGATGAACAAGCCAGCACATTTCTGGATCAAGTTCGCATTTTGATTTTATTTGGGATTTGGCAGATATTTTCACCCTATTCCAAATTATTCTCCAGTTTTTAACAAGATTAATAACACTAAAAATCCATTATAATATTTTGGTTTTACTACGTTTTCCTTTTGTTGACCGGTTTTTTGGACGCACTTGATCATTGGAAGTTAAAAACCGTGTTTTAACTGATGACGAAGACATGCTTAGGCCACGTCCCGTCTCTAAAAAATTTGGGTCCACTGACCAATTTTGAAGTCAATATATTATTGGTCCGCACGTTGTGTATTTTTCGTTGATGAGGCGCTGATGATTCGCCCACAAGTTGCATTCTGGATTTTTCCAAACGGAGCTGACGTCTCGCCCAAAACCCTGAAGAATAAACCGGCGTGCGTATTTTTGGCTTACTTGTTCCCATTTGTAGTCTGCCCAAATTTGTTTTGGTTCCGGCTGATCACTGAAAATAAGTGAAGGCTGAACTAGAAAATACCGTGTTCGCTGTTTTTTTGTATCGTGTTACAGAAACACAGATTGCAGATCCAAATCTCCATTGGCGCTTCCAGTTTCCAGTTCCCTTGTCCAGTTTT
>JAQGBH010007341.1:0-11143 GCA_034698265.1 Sminthurinus aureus
AACCGAGCATTTTCTTGCAAGACCAAAAATCGAATGGGCATTTTCTTACAAGACCAAAAATAGAAGATCATGGACGATGTGTATGGCCCTTTTTATAAAGTCAATAGACATGGCAAAGGCTCTTATAATTTACAATCTACGATCATCTTGAACTACTACCTAATACCTACTGCCTACTGTAATAATATTGAACATACATAGTGTGGCGGATACCTTGTCTATTTTAATTGTTTATCGGCACACAGTATACAGTATACATTTATGTACACTGTACACTGTACATTAGACTGTATAGAGTATAGAGTCTAGATAGAAGATAGAGGAGCACCGATAGACGTATGAATTCATGCATTTCTTTCCTACCTTTTATCTTTTGTGGCACTAATACAGTGGAAAGAAATTAAAACACGTTTTCCGTCAATAATCCTTTTCTCGGTCCTTTAACCCATGCATAATCATAATGACACTGTCATTATTTTTGCCCATGACATCGTAAAAAAACAACAAGCACACAAACACATACACACACACACTTACAGATAGACAAAAGATAGAACGAATGTGTAATGTGCATTTTGTATTTTCTATTTGGGACATTAAACTCGAAACACTCGAACTTCTCTTACTATTCTATGTTTTTTTATATATGGGTTAAACACTGAAGACTGCGGAGACTGACGGCTAAAACGTGAGAGTAAAAACATTGTAACAATTATCATGTAATAATACTTCGTATCCTTGTTTGATACACATTTAATATATAATGCCATCTAATATCTATTGCTCAACAATTATTATGCAAATGTAGGTAGTAGGTAGGAGGTACAGTAATTATTGAACAATTATCATATTCCTAATGCACAGGAAATTTTAGGGTAGACGACAAAATAATTTAGTTGTCTTCTATATTATATATTATATTTTGGATGGTATTGTTGAAATAAAACTATGGGGATCCCTTTATAAATTATAAAAAATCAATAGATATGAATATTACGTTACTATTTACTACTTACATTCTTCAAACACCCTTTTAATTTCCAGTGTTGAAATTACGAGCTCGTTAGACAGACAATCATGTTCATAATTACTGATATAATGTCATTTCATAGCTGTGTGCCTTAATATTTCTTCTACTTTCGAATATACAGAAGAATAGGACAGCTCACTTGTAACTTGTAACGATTGGTGCAATACACAAAAAGTAAAAAAGATGCAAAGTCATCATCCTCCATGTGACATTTCAAATTTCAAATTCCAAACATTAAATACCAAAGAAACCAAAGAAAGCATAATATACAAACAATATCGATGATTAATAGTGAATAATGCACAGTATTTTTTCATCTACGAGCATTGAGCATTGAGCATCCTACCCGTAAAAGAACAAACACGTCTTTATTACTTCCTATTCTATCTTTCCCCGAACCTCGAATAAAAAGATTCCCGTTGATGTGTATGTATAATTGTCTATTGTCTAGTTTCTAGTCAAGAATTAACTTTGACCTTTGGAGTCAAACATGGAATTCGGAATATTAGAAAACTCAATAATTGCCTGTTGCCGGGATAATACGGAGTACATATTTGATATTGATATGAGAATCAGAAGCGGAATTGAGAATTGAGAGTTGAGGCGTACCACAAGAAGCCACAGACTTGCACACACAAATTTTAATTAGCTCCTTTAAACATATATGTACACGTTGAGTTTTGAGGTAGCCCACCTCTTACCTCAATTCTCTACTCTCAATTTTCAATGAGGATGCTGGAGTGAAATTCCGAAACTTGAAACCAGTAAACAGGAAGTTGAGTGAAACCAACAGAACCCACGTGTATCTCTTGGCTCTTGGCTTGCGGATTTTCTCAGCTCTCAGTCCTTTTCCGTTTCCAGTTTCTCCATTGTTTACCAATTGAGAAACCACAAATCTCCATCCCACAACCTACATTCTCAATTTCCCAGACTTTGTCTCTCCATTTTCAATGCTGTGTACTGTGTACATTGTACATAGTACACATTCTATTGTACTAGGAAGTACACTCGAGAGTCGAGAGAGGCTTGATTTTTGGTTCTTGGTTCTATTGCAAATTTCAAAGCATTGGTATTGGTGGAGGTGAGAACGCTGTCTGTTGTCTGTCTGAATTGTGACGTACCAGCCAGAAATAACAACACCTTTTGATACAAGACATTCATTTACTGATTTTTGATGCTTTTACTTTTTACTTTTTACTACCTCCAAAATTAATATTGAAAAAATTGAATTTCTGACAACTAACTGATTTTTTTCACGGCGAATTTCAGATCTCAGGCAACCCTCGTCTTTTTCAAACAACTCAGTACTCCGCACTCAATACGCAGCTCAGTAAGTATTCATAAAATATGAAGCATGAGGTATGAACTATGAGTATTTTGTGTAATCTTGAGAATCATGGTTTTCTGGTCTGGTTAGTCCACAATCCACGGGGGAATATCGCGAATTACAACACCACAGAAATGTCTGGTGAAAGGACTACCGAGAGAAAACTAATTTTAAAAGCACCAAAATCAAAAGTGCTCTACAATCTACAGCAAATGATAATAATATTCTTCAAACATGGCTACTATTTCTATTGTACTTTGTACTGGAACTGTATGCTGTATGATTTTGCAAGATGAGCTTAGAGCTCAGAGCCCTTTTCTCTCTCTTCTCTGCTGTAATTGAATTAAATTATTTATGAAGAGGAATTGGTTGAGAATTGAGAAATGGAAAGTTTTTTCATGAACATACTTCTATTCCTACTAAAACTACTACTACTTTAGTATATTTTACCTTATGTACTATGTACTGTACTGGAATCTGGAATCAAAACTATCCTCTATCATATTATAGCCTATGGCCGTTGGGCCTTTTATAAGCCAATTTGCAATTAAAGCACGTGTATATTATTAATTATTTTATGTTGTTGGCGCAATTCATCTGTACGCTGTACGTTGTACGTGTACGTCATTTATCTACGACTCAAGACTCAAGAACTTGGTTTCGATTTTACTTTGTATTTTGTATTTTGTATCCAGTGCTGAAAACTTCCGTTTAACTGGCTCTCTTATTTTTACTTATACATGATAGTATGATACAATATAATATTATAAGCACTAAGGACTAAAGACTTCCACGTCCACATCTTCTTTCCTTCAATCTTTCAAGTATTCATGAAACGTAATTAGTTTCTAGATCCTAATGGACCATGAAATGCCGCACAAAACATTAAATCACCATATCACTCCTGAATTCCATGTCCATTGTGCATTGTACACAGATAGACTACAATATATTATATATATTATACATTATACATTATCTGCGATTAAACATTGTACATCACAAACTGTAAACTGTACATAATATTCTCATCGGGTTTCAATCTAGAATTCTACAATCTTCATTCGCCATGTTTATGAAACTGATGTATATTCTACATGTAATCCCCCGTAATTTCTCCATACTCCATACTCCATACCTGTTTCCTACTTCCAGGACAAAACAGTTTTGTTACTAGTATCATTTTTATAGGAAAACAGAAAAAGTCGGTGGTGGTTGAAATGTTGTGGAAATGTTTCAAATTGATGTATTAATTATTAATGACTAATGCATTATTAACATATCCCAATCCCATAACTAATCATCCTACAGTAGACAGTAAATAATAAATGATTTACGGGACAAAATTCAATACACAGACGAAAGACGAAAAACGACTGACGAATCCGCAAGATTAAATTCATCCTTACAAAAAGGAACCACAAGTATAAATAAAACATAAGCAAATTTCTAAAATGTCTAAGAGTGTAGAGCGTAGAGTGTACGGTTACACCGGCATAAAAAAAGGTTCATACAACTTTTAATTTCAATATGATACGCCATACATACACCGACCATGTCATGCCACACATCATATAATCATATAGAACACCGAGAACATCTACAGAGAATTGAACACAGACATGAGCACAGAGCACAGAACATGGAGCGATGAACGTTGGTAGAATCACCTCCTAAAAGTATTCCCTCCCTCGACTTCCGCTTACGATATTGTAATTTAATGAGAGCTGTATCGTGTATCGTTTGTGTTATATAAGGTGAATATAGCTTATTGTCTATTGTCTATAGATGTAGAACAATATGCAAAAAGTCAAATTCAAAATCAAATGCAAATACACACATGTATGACGTACATGCTCATATTTAGAAATACAAGTAGAAGGAATTCTAGAGTCTAGTGTGGTTATTGGTTATAGTTTACAGTCAACTCTTGAGGTTCTGTTTGTCTTTTGATAAGGACTGAAGACTGTACAGGAATTTCAATTTCCCACTGTACACACCTTTCTTCTCTCTTCTCTCTCCAATCTTTCAGTTAATAACCTCCACTTGAAACTCCACTTTGAATACTATGCTGTGCATTGTGCATAGACAATAGACAATAGATACATATTCACAGCAGCATTCTATATTCTACATTCTACATCTACATACTGCTTATGCATTGTCTCTCTCTCTCTCTCTCTCTCTCTCTACGGGAAAACTTGTCTGGTATCTGGTATCTCATATCTACAATACAATATTATACATATTTGTATTGGCATTGTTAATTATTGTTTAACATGCATCATACATTTATATCTTCATACTTTACATTGTTCTTCCCATACATTTCCTCACATCTCAAGTCTCAAGTGTAGACTTGAAGACTTGAAGATTTGACATTTTTCGACAATCTTTACTACTTGCTTTACTGGACGAGTAAAATATCCCCGAAACTGGAACAATAAAACCGTAGCCTTATAGCTTATGTCGTGGTCATAATCCAAGTTGTAGTCGTAATTCCTCTTTGACCTTTGACGTTATCCTCTTTACCAACAAAAATAAAAAAACAAATAAAAATAGTCAAGCTTCCTCACTCCTCAGCCTATACAAAGGAAATTGCCAATATTATCAATATTCAATATTAATCGAAGAATGCATACAAATTACAAATGCACTCCGAATCCAAATTCAATGACTTACGATTAACCAACTCCTCTTTGCTAGATATAAATATTGTCAAAATGGACAATCAATGCTCTTATACTTTTTTCGTTATCTACATAAAATGTTCTATACGTAATAATATTTTTTTCGGCTTCTGTGTTTCCTCTCTACTATTTACTGTTTACGGTTTACTATTTACTACGACGGTTATATTTATTATGTATTGATCGACCCGGTGAAAAAATAGATGGGTACGACAACAAAGTGTCTGATTCGCATTTCCCTCAATATGTATCTATGATAATATTATGGATTTTGGCAAACTTAACGGACAACAGGCAATTTTATATGAGATATACATATCGACTACAAATACCACTGATAGTGTGTATGATGTATGATGCAATCTGATGTATGAATATGAAACATGCCAGATTTTACTTTATTCCATTACGTTACTCGCTCCTCTATTGTCTCACTCTCTCAAAATTTTAGCACGAATAGGGGAATAGGGAATAGGGGAATGTGAAAAGGAAATTCCCCTTTTCTTTTACATTCTACATTTTACACATCGACACCGATTCCGATGCCGATTCCGATTCCAAAATCCTGAGTACTTCACACATAGGGGACAAAAATCGTGCAATTTTTTGTTTTAAAAAAAAAGGCAGGGGATGAAGTCATGCTGAAAAGCACGAGAAGGAGAAGTGAGTAGTGAATAGTGAATGCTCATGTTCCTACCGATTCGCAACTCGCAACTGCTAATTCTAATTCTATTTCATACATTACATTTCATACGTAATCTTACGTACTCCATACTCCATACGTGTACAAAGTACGTGCAGCTCATCAACAGCATCATCATCACCGCCACCAAGTCGATTCACCAATTTACTTAGCATTTTACTACTATTTTACTCTCCCCTTGAGCGGAGCGGAACTAGGCTAGCATGGATAAACAAACTGAATGAATAGAGGAGAGAGAAATGCAATTATACTAACACTAACTCTACATTCTACATATACCATTCAATGGCTACATAATACATCATACATAGTACTTTTTCATACCTATACACTACACATTATACATCATACACTATACAGTGTGTACACTTCATGTCGTAATCGTAATACACCACCACTTTGAAAAATAGGAAATTCACCCGAATGGAACACACACACACATCACTATCTGTGTAAACTGTACACTGTACACTCTACACTCTACATAAAACATAACACAGACCTTTACCTAATGTTTACTCATCAGGATATGGGATATGGACAGCAAACGGTTCGTCGTATTTTTTTAATACATGTGTATTGTGTATGTCTTGCGTCCATCCATCTATTTACTATTTACTTAGATGTCTATATTCCGTATTCTATATTCCATACACATTACACAATACACACATAAGTATAATGGCCAAAAATTCAAAAATCGATCACGCTAATATCTACTACACAATACCCAATGCTCATTCCTACTTACACATGTCTCTTTCCGTTTTTAGACGTACAACGGAGAAGGGAGAATTCTCGATTCTGTATTCTATATTCTAGTTGAAATTGCAATGGAACGACAACGAAAACGACAATAGAATGAAAATGAAAACAAAATATTTTTGCTCAACTTAATTGACTAAAGAGTCATGCATAAATACGCAGCATACCAACTACAAAAACCAAACAAATACTGATAATGGCAATGGTAAAAGTTACAGTTACGATTACGATTGACGATGGTCGGCCGGCAGTTGTAAAGCCAAAGCCAAAGCCATGGGTGAATAAATATCCCAATTCACAATTCATGCTTCTCCTACTGAACAATAATAACATTGCTACACGCGAAACACTATACACTACACACGTTGTTTGTACTTGTAATGAATACAGTATACAATGTAAAATGTAAATGAACATCCACAAATAAATTCTAAATGTATGAATGTAAAAACAAATACAAACTGCGAGACACCATGTACATGTGTTTGGTGTTTTGACTTTAGTGCTGTAAAATCTGAATAGAATGTGGTGTTACAAATTTTCACAGTTCCCCATTCAAATTCCAATTCGAATTCAAATCCAAGCCCAAACCCAACTCGAACCATTCAAAACACCTCAAAGGTAAAGACAAAACGACTCTACGCATTATTTTTAAAATTGCACACATCCACAATCCAAATACTGAGCACTGAACACTAGAAAACTACACACTACACACATAATTAGATATTTGATGATAGAACATGCGAATTCCCTGCCCATTTAATTTCATTCAATTTCTCCTCACGCAATACTAAAAAACTCAAATTCAAAACCAAATCAAGTCATGAAATAAAAAAATAAAAAAACGCAGCTCTACTTTTCCATAAAAATGCAAAACAGAAGGGAAGGAATGTTTGCATGTCTCAATGCTCAAGTCTCAATTCTCAATGAGTGGCTGACTCAAAATCCCAAATACCAAATTCCAACGGACTAGTTCCATTTTTCAATGTTTAGTTGAAATCAACATTCAACATCTTTCAATGTACATAACATGTTATTATTATTATTATTATGCATGTTGAGACAATTTAAAGGAAAATGGGAATGCTAAACTCAAACTCAAACTGAACATGAAATCTGCATGCAAACTTAAGTATGTGCTGTGTCAAGTCCCATCTTGAATTTTGAATTTTAAAGCAGTATAACATACAACATTCATAAATAAATACAACAGAAGTCATGCATCGTGCAGAATAATCCATAATGCAGAATGCAGCCGTAAGACAAAGGAAAAAATACTTTACAATTTACAATCCTAAATGAAGGCAATTAGACCAGATCCGTTAAATAACTACGACCAAGTTGACGGAAGATGTTGACAATGACAATGACAGTGACAACGAGAAAAGATCCCTTCAAGAAATTATTTTCAGGCCACAAGTGAAAAAATTATAATTATCATTACTACTGTTTTCCTAGAAAAAACGAGATTCGGTTTTTTCTCCAAACTCCAAACGCTAGCATGAACAAGGAATAAGCACTGACTGGTAAGCAGCATGTCGTATTCGTAGTCGTATTTCATGTTAAAATGTTGAGCATTGAGCATTGAGAACTGAGCACGTAAGACTTCAACTTACCAACTTAGTTGATAAAAAATATGGACTAGAGGGCAAAATTTTAAAATTCACACATTTACACAACGTGTAATTTTTTTTTCTTTCTTCTCAAAGTGAGAACGCTCACTTCATACTACAGAGAGAGAAGAGGTACATAAATTTGCTTTCTTTGCATTACATTTCAACATTAAATTTTCTACACAATACATACACAATACACAGATAATTTCTGGGTTCACATTTCACATTTCCAAGGTTTAGGAATGTTTAAAAACTGTGCACTCTGCATTATGCATATCTACTGTATGAAGCATCAAGTACGAAAATTTAAATTCCAAAGGCATTTTAGTCAAAATTCAAAGGATGATTTAACCAGTTTGATTTACAAACCAAAATTCTGGGTCTCAAGTCTCAAGATTGAGTACTGAATCATCCATCAATTCAACTATGTATGTAAAATGTACATTGTACATGTGATAAAGCCACATTGAATTTGTATTTGTATTTGTGTTTGTACTTGCTAGTGAAAAAAAAGATATTATCCTTCAAAATTATGACATTAGGAATTTAAACTAGACACTAGACATCAGTTCATTGAATTTCATTATATTTTGACGTTGACCGTAAAAGGAAAGTCTAAGCTTTCAAGTCTAAAGACAAAATTATTCTCACAATCTTGTTTTTTGTTCTTCTTATTATTATTATTATTATTATTACTTGTATTTGAAATAGAAATTCTGATTGGATTGGAGACAAACCTGAACGAGGCAATATTGTTGTGGGTCGTAATTAGTAAGAGAATATTTTGCTAGCATTTCCTTGACCACGTAAGCAGCTGTGTCATTCACAGAGAGCAAAAGTGTTTTATAAGGGACATCCCGACACAGAGATTCTCCATAGATTTTTAGTGTTCCGCCAGTGTCTGGTCCACCTGTAATATAATATAATAAAATACGAATAGAAAAAGCCACATTATAAAAATATCACCAGAAGACGACATGAAATTGATACATATTTTTTTCAAGAGTTGAAACAAATATCTTTTTAAATCACATAATAATATCCCATAATATAACACATTTTATGTTGTACATGGATAACATAAATTAAACAGTCATTTTATAGTTATAGTTTTTAAATTATGTATTTATTATGTACCGTCACGAGACCGGAACTGCGCCAACTTCTTTTCCAACTTTTGTTGCCGACGACGTCTCATCACAGCCTCCGGGTTTGAAATCGACCTCGTGAAACTCGTCTCTGGTAATTCTATAATTCATCAAATAATTCATATTCATATTATATAAAACATTTTATACATTATACATTCATCATCCACCAGACACAATACATACATATACAAATAAACCTTTAGTCAACAGCCTCAGTCTCAGTCTCAGTTTCGGTTTACAGTTTATAATACAATCTAGAATCTAGAATCCACAATCTACAATATAATATTCACATGAAGAATGAAGAAGTAGAAGAAAAAATATGTAGGACTGGAAAAAACAGGGGGAAAATGAACGATGAATCAAAACCCAACCATCAGATATCAAATTATCATCACATATTATACATTTTACTGATCGAATTACGAGATAAATGTCTTGAACCACAACCAACAACCACGACACTCAGCACATCATTAATTCTCCTAGCATCTAGAAATCTAGCATCCATGCAAACATTAAACATTTCTACACAAAACTCAAACGCAACTTAAAAACTCAATCCTCTACACTCTACATTCTACAGCCAGTTTATACTGTACCCTGTACACTGTACACTGCAAACCTTAATTCTAGTAGTAAATATGAGCAGTAGTTGATATGATTATGATATACAAATCTCCTTCTTGTTCCTCTTACACATACTATAAATCAATCAAACTCATATCATAATTGTCCATCTCTTGGATCTTGGATCGTGGATTTGGCTAATACACAATACATAATAATATCTGTTTAAAGGTAGAGATCAATGTTTTTTTCCTCATTCCATTTCACTTTTCATTTATGTTTACCATTTACCATCAAAGATCAAAATATTATGTATTATTATGCAGTTATCAGAAATATTCAAACTTGAAACGTCAATCATAATTTATCTCGATTCTCGATTTTTATTTACTATACCAAAATTCACCATAGGTCCAAAACAGATTGTTACAACTTTATTTTACACCACACACACAATGTACTAATAACAATGTCTTACCATTCACTAACTACTGTGTAAATACTAAATATACGCACCAGGAGATTCGAGATCTATTCATAAGATCCCGATTGTTCACTGGACATTAGACATTAAACAGTTTAAAATCATAAAGCATCACACGTTTATAATGTGTGCGTATATTTGTACTTTGTATCAAAATCTTGAATATATTTCAGAATTCAGATTTTAGAGATGATGGAGCATTTATCCATTCAACTTTATTTGAAGTGAGACTCGCAACTGGAAACTCGCAAGTCACATGTTAAAAAAGTCAAAGCTCACTAAGTACTAAGTACCGAACAAAAGTCTATTGTAATCACACAACTCGTGCATTAAATATTTTTCATGTACTTTTCAGAGTACGTAGCCTTTCGTTTTTCGTTGTTGCTGGAGATTGGAGATTGGAGTTGAAAATGATGCACAGCCCACTTTAAGAAAAAGTGTGGAAAGCGTAACAGGAAACAAACAAACAAACAAACAAACAAAGAGCACACGTGCGGACTTGTTCGATTTTCTCACCAGCTTTCCGTCTTTCTCTACACTCTCTACACTCTCTACTCTGTACCTTTCCGAATTTCCAGGTTTCCAGTTTCCACTTTTCCAGGTAGCTACACAATAGGGTGTCCCATAAAATTTCAAACGTACAAATCTCAAGTTTTTACAATTTCCACGTGTTTGGGCGGGCTAAAATAGATTTTCTGTGAAGTTTGGAGTCGATCCGACTTGATTCAGGGGTCAATTGACGAGGTCAAAGTGGTCAAATTAGAAAAAAAAATTTAAAGTTTTTGTGTGACTTGGACGTCGCTG
>JAQGBH010007342.1:0-11143 GCA_034698265.1 Sminthurinus aureus
AGAATGGCGCAAAATTCTCAACTCTGAAATCTGACGGAATTTCCTCTCGGATTTCTTCTTTTTCTTCACTTGTCAACTTGCAATCATTTTTAGAATAGTTGATAAAATTATAACCTAACCGTTCTGTTGCTATGGGTAATTAATAATCAATGCTCTTTGAGCTTTGAGCTTTGAGATTTCAAGGATAAAATTTGTTATTTTCCGAGTTTGTGAGAAATTGGTTGGTTTCATGTCGGATCGGAGTACTTTAAAAGTACAATTTGTTGCTGGTAGCCATGGATTTTTGGCATGTTTTCCACTGTGCTGTGGAAATGTGAGGACGAGATGTGCAACATTGTTGGAGACAAAGTCAACAAAATTTGGTGTCGCTTCTCTCTCGAGACTCGACAGTGTGAAAACTCCAACCTCTGCATTTCAGACGGAAACCCCATTTTTTTGGACACAAATTTCTAAACATTGACAAATAAAAAGTTTCATCATGTTTTATTTAATTTCTGTATGCAGGAAAATTCAAAGTTGAACATAAGTATTTTCTGTGCAAATAAAAGTAAATTTTGGTTGTAATTTTTAGATACGTAAATGATTTTATTCTTGTACCACCACATCAGACTGTATTGAATATTGAATTTTAAAAATAAGTGTTAAATATTAAATACGTATAACAGAAAACAGGAAACAGGAAACAAAAACAAATAAAAACATTCTGGATTTCTACCGCATTCTCTGTGCTTTGTCACAATTCATCTCGTGTTTGAGTCAACTCTCCTTTGATTTCCTTGAATTCTTTTTTTGCCAACTGCGAAAGATGATGCAGAATTGTCCGTTGAATTTCCAGGTTGGATTTTTGTTCTCCATTTTCCTCTTTCACATTTTCTAACGTTTTCTCCAAGTTGGAAACTCGTTTGTGGAAATTCAAACTTAGTTTTGATATGTAAATTGAGAATGGATTCAAATGGGAAAATTCCCATTTGAATCCATTCACACTCCTTTTAGGAAAAAATCCCAGTTTAAAATATTAAGTTTTAATACTTTTTTCAAAAGTTGAAGCAAGACCATGGAGAGATGATTTTCATCTCATTTGAGTGACTGACTTTTGACATGTCCTGTAACCTTGCTATTCATCGTAGAAACTTGAAATTTGGTCACAACAGAGATGAAGGTCATTACTTTAGTGTGTATTCATCAATAGTTGAAAATATAACTGTAAAGGGGTTAATTTTTCAATTATCACAATTACCCCCAATCACATTTACCCGCATTAACCCTATTCAATATTCAGTATCTACACAAAATATCATGTTTAGACACTAAAATATTATAATCCACCAAGAAAAAACCTACATTTATCTAAAAATATCCAGTTCTTTTCGTGTATGTACGTTGACGCTCATTTGTTTATGCTAATGTCCTTGAGTTATTTTTCTCTCCCTTTCTAATTTTCATGCGATAAGAAAGGGATTACCTTTATTCTGTCGGGAAAATATTCAATACAACTTTGGAATTCAACAAGGAAACTTCACTTTTGACTTTTGCCTACTCTTTCAATTCTCAACAAGAAAACTCAATAAAAATAATACAACACTTCTTTGTTTTACTGTTCCCTTCCACGGCATTATTTTGTACAGCCATCATCATCATCGTCGCCACCAAAAGGAACAAGAGGAAAAGATTTTAATTCTGTTGGTCTTTTGCAGGTTTGTACTTGGTATTACTGATAAATTACACAAATCATTAGTTTTTGCTTTTACTTTCAATTTAAAAACAATTTTAAAATAATTGACTCTAATTTTTTTAAAATTGACTGTGTGAATTCTGATCTAAATTTTACTTTTTACTTGCACATAGAAAATGGGAGACAAGTTGAAAGTGATTGAAAACCAAGAAAGTTCATTGAATATGAATAAATTGAAACTTGAAGAAAATGTGCAAGAGGAAAAGTCTGGAGAAGAAAATCCTTTGGATTTGTCTCCTGAAAATGTGAAGCTGGCTCAGAAAATATTGGCTATTGATTTGGTAAAATATTTCACAATTTATTAAATAACTTTTATTGCAGAATTAGAATACTTTTTCTGTTTTATACGATCAAAACTCATGAATTATTTTAGATTAGGAGATTTATTTAGGGATTTATGATTTAAAACTCTGATAATCGATTTATAATTCATGATATTTTTATTGTTCTGCCGTTTCTAGATTTTAGTCAAGATCCTTGAAAACCTACCGAAAAAATCTCTTGTTGACTTTCGGCTGGTGAATAAAACGTGGGAAAAAGAGGCAACGCGTGTTATTTTGAAAGGATCCAGAACTCACTTGGCGTTAGAGTTTGACTGGAACTCAGAGGTTGCTAAAACTAAGAATGGGAATGGGAATTTGAGTGAATTGAATGAATGCATCCGAAAATCTAGTGGATTCCCCTGCAGCTATTTCAATTTCTCTACTGTTCCCTTGGATAATTCCGATTTGATTGAATTTTTCACTCTCCATGGATCACAAGTGAAGCGTCTCCATTTGTTTGTCCGTCAAGAAGAGTCTACAAAGTTTGGAAATGTCCTACTTAATCAAGTGCCCAATGTTCAAGAGTTGGAAACCAAAGGCTACACGGAAATGCAAGAAAATGCAACTCTTTTGTTTCCGGAAAACTCGGTCCGACTTCTTCCTCATCTCAAGACTTTCAGTAATCGTGGCTTTTTCTTGGCTTCCGAGATAATTCGTGTGTCTCCAAATTTGAAGCGAGTTTTAATCAAAGATGACTCTTCAAATGCAGTTGAAACTCTGATGTCGATGAGAAAAATTCATCTTCTCAAGGAAATCACAGTTGTACATAAATATGCCCATATTGTCCTTGTTGAAAAATTGGCGGAAGGGAATCCAAAAATTGAAAAGATTGTTGTGTATTCAACAGAAGATCATGCTCAAGATGAGTTTCTCCGACGTCGATTTGTGAATGCTGTATCAACAATTTTAGACTCGAGCAAAGAAACATTGACTCATGTGGTTTTTTATCTTGATCAAAAACTGTTGATGAGATTAAAATGGCCAAGGCTTGAAAAAGTCCGCAAGTTGAGTTTACGCCAGGGTTACGACTACAACATTGTTCTTCCTCCCAACTTCATTTCCCGCGTATTTCCAAATATTCGGAAATTAAAGAATCACGGAGAATCCGTCCCATTACTTTTCACAAGTGAAATCCCTTTGGCTCGTCTTGGAAAATTGGATCACTTACCATGTGAAAAGTGGGATCTGGGCAATTTGTCTTCATTTGCTCCCAATTTAACAAAACTAAAGCTTTCAATGGTTAGAAATTTTCCTGAAACTGCTCATTCTCTTTGGTCCTGTTCTGGACTCAGGGAACTCGAAATTGAATTTTTCTACATGTATAAAACCTATTCATTTCCTCAAGTGGACATGGCTTTTACCGGACTCTCGAAAAAAATGGTGAGGAAACTCCATGGCGATCCAGAGTATTTCAACGAGATGAAATTGAACAACAAGAACATTCCTCGACCTAATATTTCCATTTTGAACTGTCCAGGTACTTTGAAATTCCAAACTAAACGTAGATTTTTCTACTTCTCTATTTTGTATTCAAAGCAGGATGAAATAATCAAAATCGGCTTGTTGTTTGTTAGGTCTTACTGTTTTGAAAATTGGTATTCGTTGTAAAATCCAGGACGAACCTTTGATGACAGCTGTGAGTGGAGAATTCGGATTCAAAATTCTCGAGAATTTGCATGTGGAAATCAAGTCAACGCCTGGTGAGTAAAATACCATGAATCAACTTATCAATTCAATGTGACTGAATATTGTGATTTGCATTGTAGTATGATTTTATAAATATTTTATGCATATATATAAAACCAAAATCAGTATTTGAATTTCCTGCAAATATTTTTGATTATTTTAGATATTTTGACTTCCCTCGACGCCCTCAAACCATACGCCCGCGTTTCCCAATACTGAAGAAATTTCAAATGTACGATGAATATTGATTGGATTTAATTTTCACCCGTGCTCATCAGAAAAACTACTCTTTTGACTGATGAAGTTGGAAAATATCTAAATTATTTTTGCTTCCTATTTTTCTCCGATTCTCGTCATATTCTTCTCCACATTCCACATGTGAACTCAAATCAAAATACATTTACTTTTCATGTTTATTACAATTTTTCAATGTCTAATCTTTCCAAGCAAAATACATATTTAATTCGAATAATTATTATGTCTAAGTTTAAGAATATCTGAATAATCTGATAAATTCAAAATTCATGTTGTGTCATAATGTAATATTTTTTCCCCAATAAACTTTATGAATTTTGTCTGGAAAATGTTACCAGTTCAGTTGGAGCAAGATTCGTCACATTTGCCTAGCAATAATTACTATTGGAAATAAATTTACATTTTAGTTTTTTTCTCGGTATCACAAAATTTGTCATCTTTTGTTTCGTCAATAGTGAATAGTTTGCTTTGTCTATGGAGTATGGATAAAAAGTGCCTACAGAACCAGAAATTAAAGAACATAATTCATGTTGTTGTTTCACATTTTTGATTGCTTCTCGAGACTCGAGTCTCGAGACGAGATTAGGAGGAGAAAAGTAGGTAGACAAAAGTCTCTCTCTTTTTAACCAAAGAATTTTCGTCTTGTTTTCCTCAAGTTTAAAGCTTAGAAAAATAAGACATAGAGCAGACGAGGGAAAAACCATTCATTTTTCAACTTTGTTTCATTTGACGAGACGAAAAGAGATTTTTCTTGTACATGTTGAAAACTTGAGTTTGGAATTGGATTTGCGTGGCGAATTTTGCCTTCTTGCTGTTGGGAATAAATTTTTTGGGGTTTTAAATAATATGATTTGGGCTACCGATGATTCGAATTCTGATTCTAACTGGACTGGATTTTTGGCCGCCTTTTAATTTTCTCGGTAAACCAACACAAGAATCCTCAGGCGCATTTTTTATCACCTCAGCCCTTTGATTTTTCGACTTCTTCTTGGATTTTGATGATTTTACACTTCTACTTTCTACTGAATGCAGAAAGAAATAATTCATTGGGAACTTGAATGAAGCTACGTATTTTTGCCTCCTTGTTTAGACATCTTCTAAAGTAGTTGGTATTGAATCAAGCATAAATATTTTGAGTGGCGTTCAATTTTGTCATGACTCTAGAATCTAGATTCTAGATTCTAGCATGTTTTTGTGCTTTGATTTGAAAATCCCATGAAAATAAAATTGAAAAATCCTTGCGTGACTTCCACTTCGCTCAGGAATTTCTACATAGAAAACACTAATGCCATGTCAGATGCATTTACATGCCAATACAGATTAAGGAAAACCATCACAAAATACAATGATTGGACACGAACATTGAAATGCTTAACAAAACATGAGTAGAGAATTATAACTGGCGTAGATAAAAAACACCTAGTTGTACAACTTAACATTTTACATTTTACATGCATTCACAATTCAAACTTGAAATATTACTTCATTTCCCATTTTAAACTTCAACGCAGTTTTGCAGCGATGTTTTCTATGTAAATATACTCAATTTTGCAGCTGCTGCAAATCCAAGTAAAAGCACTGTGGAACTTTGTCTCGTCCATTTACCATTCACACACACATTTTCATTTAAAATCCTCTGTCTGGCCATTGCAATTTTTGGATGCTTCTTCACAATTCGTAAATTTGACGAGCACCCACGTCTTGCTGCGTTCTCTGGATATACCGCTCTTCTCGTCTCTCTCTTGTTTATACAATCACCTACGAAAAAGCTTTTGCAGTGCCCAAGAAACATGGAGCGGCTAAAAAATTCCTAACTTGTTGCAGCTCGATCCGAAAGCAAATTCCAATCTGAATCCAAATCCAAATTTACATCACGAGCAAGAGCAACGGAATTAATTTCTCTCAACTTGAAGGATAATCGAAATGTTCCCGTTGTTTTGTCCTGGTCTGAATTGAAAAGAGAAATGAAGAGGATTCGAAATGCTGGGATGAAAGTTAGGGGTTTTCATCACATGGAACGAATGTCCACACTCAACTTTATTGATTGTGCCCACAGAAATGTCAATCTGCTCGTTCTCTTTCCGCGATAAAAAATTAATCTGGTTCAAAATTCGAATATGAAATGCACATGGTAGGCATAAAACGACGTTCTATACGTCATTTATTAAAGGGGGTCAAACAGGGACTTTTAGCATTACAAAAACGGTTTCAGTAAAAATGTACCAGCGTCCACAAATCAAAACCAAATATCATGATATTGGACTCATTTGATAGAAAAACGCATGCTCTACAATATCTACTAAAGTTCACTTTGATATTTAATTAAAAAGCCCGTTAAATTGTAACCAAAGTTAACACACTTTATAAAGAAACTTGTTTTTTATTATTATTATTCGAGAATTGAACGATCCCCAGGATAATCCACGGTTCTCGTATTTGAACTCTCATATAAGTAACATGTAAATACCACGGAAACAAAAACGAGATGCGTGGATTTTGCTGGGGATCGTTCAATTGAATTTAAAGGATTTTAATTTAGTAGGCGTTGTTCATTAGTATGTTTTTAAATTTTTAAAACAAATTTGATAAAGATCCGTTGAGTATTTAAAAAGTTATCGATTTTAATCATAATTTAGTGGATTTTGGGGTCTACGAATGACGAATGTACATGATGAACAATCAAATGGAGCGCGACACATGAGACATCTCGCGTCAGAGAATCACAATAGTTGCCTCATTATGCCCCTTTAATCTTGACAAAAATCCGGTAAATAACGTTTGCATTTTCATTTTTCCTCGTTGTGCCATACCATTTGTCCCTATGTATTTAAAGGCGCCCAATGAATATGGCAAAAGCATTACAAAATCTGGTTTAGAAGAATTCCTATTTCTTCCCCAAATCAAAACTAAAATTGAAGAGGGTTGGCTCATTTGAAAGATAATCGCATGTACTTCAACGCCTACTTAGTTTTAAATCATAATTTAATTATTAAGTTAATTAAAACTTCAATTAAATTTGATACTTTTTACAAAGGAAGCTGTTTTTAAATGTTACAATCGTAATATTTAATTTTAGAATTTTTAAGTAAGTAGGCGTTGTTCTACGAAGAATTGCCGATTTTTTGAGCCCACTTTTGTCAATTTAAGTTGAGTATTTTAAAAGTTATTAAATTTAATAATAATTAAGTGGATTTCGGGTGCTACGAATGTACATGATGAACGTTCAAATGGAGCGCAACACATGAGACATCTCGTGTCAGAGAATCATAATAGTCGGCTCATGATGCCCCGTTAAGCCGGTGAGTGCCAAAGGACGACAGCAGATCAATTTTTCTAGGTGTTTCAGCTGCAAACAGCATAACAAAATGAGTAGACAAAATACATCCAAACAAATGAATCAAAATGATTTTTCTTTAGTTACGAAATCCCATAGCAACAAATTAGAGTAACTAAAGTCTGCGTTTGTTTGCACGTTCAAAAACATTTTCGGTCATATCTCAGCCCAATATCGACATTTTTGGACGAGATAAAAAAGAATTAGTAAATTCAGAACACTCAACAACTTTTCCTTTACAGGCAGCCCAATCAATCTAATTCTTTTCTCGCAAAATTAGAAAATAGTCATTTTTGTTCATAAAACCGCAAAGCATGAAAATCGTCGAATATGAGCGATTCCTAAAAGTTGCAAACTTGATTTTCGGCACAAAAATTCTTGAACCCATACCTCGCCATAAGAATTAATAAAATTTTCAAATTTCGTGGATTTTGGACCATATCTGCGGCTTCATTAATTTTTTGAGCATTGTTCTGGACAAAAGATTTTGCTCATTGTTTCAAAAAAAGTGCCTTTTTGCATGAGGAACAAAATGCAGTTGGTTTAAGGTTGCGCACTTTTATGGTTTGGCTGTAGGAATGAAAAAGCTTCCAATTTTGTTTAAATTTAAATTTAACCAATTTGGTTGCATTTTGAAAATGGTCATGCGACAACTCAAAATGATCCTCTTGATGTATTGAAATTTAATTTGGGGGAGATGTGTAAAAATTCAATCTGCACAGCAAGCAACACAAAAAGTTACTTTTATACATCTCGAAAAAAATTGTTGATGGAGTAGAAAAGTACTTTTAGTATCACGTGGATAAACACCAAAATCTCAAACAAGTTGGAATTTGAAATCAAGGTGGCAAAAATTGTGGACCAGATGCTAAAAAATATCTTTAAAATCCCCTTGCAAAGGTGCAACGAGCAGATGCTTTCTTTCGTAACTAAAGGACTCGGTGATTTTTTTCACATTACTTGTACGATATCTTTGTGGCGCATTGAAAGTCAAAGTCGGAAGTTGAATCTTACTGAAAGATTTTCCGTCCGGGAACTCGTGTCGCCATTTCTGGACGGTTGTTAAAATCCGCTTCGACTTGTCCTGAACCGCACACGTTGTGCCGTAAACTAGGAGAAATCGCGCTGTCAAGTGACAAATGGACCAAAAGGAATAAATTTTATCCACGGGACTCATATTGGGCGGGGTGACGCCCGTGAAGATCAAAATGGAGAGCCAGGGAACGAGGAAAGTCACGGAATAAAAAATGTGCGGCGAGATTAAATCCTCGACAATTTCAGTCAGCTCAACCAGTTTTTCATAGTTACTTTTCACCATGTATCAATTCTTTATCTATTATATTATGATATCGGTAACAATATTCAGTTGAAAAAATATAACAAAGTTTCATCTCGTGTCACAGAATCATAATAGTCGGCTCATGATGCCCCGTTAAACATTTAAAATTTCTTTATCCACATGAAGAAATGTCCATTGACTCAAATATTCAAATCTTCAATATTCAATATTAAGTATCTACACAAAATATCATGTTTCCACACCAAAATATTCTACGCACCAAAAAAAACTACCTTTTCATCTAAAAATATTACAGCCTTATCGCATATGTATTTTGATGCTCATTTCTTCATGCTAATGTCCTTGAGCTATTTTTCTCTCCCTTTCTAATTTTCATGCGATAAGAAAGGGATTACATTTTTTTGTCAGGAAAATATTCAATATAACTTTAAAATTCAACGAGAGAAGAGAGAACTTGACTTTTGACTTTTGTCTACTCTTTCAATTCTCAACAAGAAACCCCAATAAAAATAATACAACATTTTCGTTTACTGTGCTCTTCCTCTGCATTATTTTGTACAGCCTTCATCATCATCGTCGACGCCAAAGCAACAGGAGGAAAATATTTTAATTCTGTTGGTGTTTCCCAGGTTTGTACTTTTTATGCCTCATAAATTACAAAAATGATTATTTTCATGCTTTTAATTTCAATTTAAAAACAGTTTTAAAATAATTGACTATAATTTAAAGAAATTGCTTGTGTGAATTTTGATCTAAAATTGACTATTTAATTGCACAGAGAAAATGGAAGACAAGTTGAAAGGGATTGAAAACCAAGAGAGTTTACTAAGTATGAATAAATTGAAACTTGAAGAAAATGAAGAAGAACAAGAAGAAAATGTGCAAGAGGAAAAGTCTGGAGAAGAAAATCCTTTGGATTTGTCTCCTGAAAATTTAGAGCTGGCTCAGCAAATATTGTCTATTGATTTGGTAAAATATTTTGCAATTTATTGAATAATTTTTATTACAGATTTAGAATACTTTTTACTTTAAACGATCAAAAATTCATGAATTATTATAGATTACGAAATGGTCTAAAAAATTTATAATTCATGATATTTATATTCTCCCGTCTTTAGATTTTAGTCAAGATCCTTGAAAACCTGTCCACGAAATCTCTTGTTGATTTTCGTCTGGTGAATAAAACGTGGGAAAAAGAGGCAACAAAAGTTATCATGAAAGGATCCAAAACTCGGTTATGTGTTGAGATTGTCTCGTATTCAGAGGTTGTTAGTGTTAAGAATCAGAATTTGAGTGAACTGAACGACTGCATCAGAAAATCTAGTGGATTCCCTTGCAGCAATTTTAATTTTTCTAATGTTCCCTTGGATAATTCCGATTTGATTGAATTTTGCACTCTTCATGGATCACAAGTGAACCGTCTTAATTTGGTTCTGAAGGAACTACAAGCTACAAATCTAGGACATTTTCTCCTTCATCAAGTGCCCAATGTTCAAGAGTTGGAAATCAACTACAGCAGACAAACGAATAACATTCCAACTAATTTGTTTCCAGAGAACTCGTTTCTTGCTCATCTCAAGTCCTTCAGCTACTACAACTTCCGCTTGGCCTCCGAGATAATTCGAGTGTCTCCGAATTTGAAACGAGTCTTAATCCAGGAATCTTCTTGGAATGGACTTGAAACTCTGGCTTCAATGAACAAAATTCATCTTCTCAAGGAAATTAAAATTTTACATAATTACAACGATCTGGTTCCGGTTGAACTTTTGGCTGCTGGAAATGCCAAACTTGAAAAGATTTTTCTTGGCTCACCATTTGGAAATCACAGAGGCGCCAGTGAATTTCTTCGACGTCGGTTCTTCAATGCTCTATCAACAATTTTAGACTCGAGTAAAGAAACATTAACTTGTTTGAGAGTACATGCCAATCAAGACCTTTTGATGTGGATAAACTGGCCAAAGCTTGAAAGAGTCTGGCAGTTAATTTTGCTTTTTATGGAACACAGCACTGAAAATGAAATTCCTCCCAACTTCATATCTCACGTTTTTCCAAATATTCGGAAGTTAGAGAGTTGGGAAGAAACCGTCCCATCACTTTTGAACAACTTTGACCTTCCTTTGGCTCATCTCACAGAATGTGAATTATTCGACACTGAAATTCGGAATCTGGACAATTTGTCCACGTTTGCTCCTAATTTGACAAAACTAAAGCTCAAGTGTTTCGAAAATTTTCATGAAATTGCCAGTTCTCTCTGGGCTTGTTCTGGACTCTTACAACTCGAGATTAAATTGATGGCTCAAAATTATCCGTTTCCTCAAGTCGACATGGCTTTTACCGGACTCGAGGAAGAAATGGTGAGGAATCTCTATGCAGATCTAGATTATTTCAATGAGATGAAAAGGACACCGCACGATTTATAAAGCAAAATCCCCCCATATACCGATTTGGCTCAAATTTTGCAGAGAGGTACTCCAGACCACCCCTAACAACTTTTCTTTTACAACTTCTCGGGG
>JAQGBH010007343.1:0-11142 GCA_034698265.1 Sminthurinus aureus
TATAATTTTATTCTATTTAAAAATTCATAGGGCAATAATAAAATATTCACAATAATTCATTTGCTAATAGTAATATCGATACTTGCTGGATTTATATAGTGTAATTTATATATAGTGTATTATAAGTAATATATAAAACGATTAACATGTACAATTCTTAATTCTTAAGCTGAAATTTCGATTTGATTGACTTGCGCGTAGAATAATAATGTTATTTTTTTTTATCATAATTCATAATGTATTAGAATATGTTAAATTGTATTTTGGTTATATATTATATTAAATAGTAAAAATTACTTTACTTTCTATTGTCTCGTCCCATCAACAAGAATTTACATGGAATAAAAATATTTACATTTATATTTAGACAATTACTATTCTACTACGACAAAGCTGCTAGAACTAGACGATGACAAGGGACCTAGAATTGTACAATAAAAAATGAAACATGATATACATTTTATTTATAAATGTTAATGCAACTACTACATATATACGAGCTACAACTATGTCACTTATTATAATAAGTGAAAACTTTCATTTGTTTCAATCTTACCACTTGAACGTCGACTGTTTCTACCGGAATCTTCATCATTTTTCTTCATTTCTTCTTCATATTCAGCCAGTAAACGTTTTTGGTCTTCTTCTGAGATTTCCACCATTCCACTATCGCCAACTGAAAAAAATTACAAGTAATAAACACATGATTATCAATTTTGACAACAAATTGTGAAATTCTTTTCAACAACCGCACCCGTACATACAGACAGATAGATTTTTTATTAATTAATAAAAAATAAAAAATAAACATATATAACTCAGTAGAATCAGAAGCTATATCGTTGTGGGAAAAGATGAGGATAAAAAATGTGTTTTCTTTATTTTACTTTCAGTCTTTAATACTTTGTCCTTATTGTTTTATAAAAAAGATATGGAGAAAGCATGCATTAATCTAGATCTACTAGAGTACAATGTTTTAACCTATGATGTACTTTCATAGATATAAATCAAAATGGTGTCGTGAAAAATATGACTGTATAGACATGAAATACCTCAAATCTCAAATTATGAATAATTGACTCGGTAAAAGTAAAACGTACACAGTTTAATAATTTCTCTATATAGAAAGGTACATGAAGTATTAGTTTGAAGAAAAAGAAATGTAAATTCTTATTTATTAGGAAGCAAAAAAGAAAAGAAAAACCTCACAATCTACAATGTACAGTATCAATCATATGATGAGAAAAGAACTAAACGCATTGCGGTTTTTAACACGTCTACGACATATCTCAACTACACTGATTTCAAAAGAATTCATACACAATACACACAATAGATAGACCCCTATTGCCTACACATCTACGTACATATCAATACATAATATAATGTCAACATCCTTAGAACCTCAAGGTAAGAACATTTTCTTGTCCATTTACACTCTAATCTTGATACTTTTTTCTACAAAGACATTTCATGTCATTTCATTACATTACAAATTACAACTTACAAAATTTCATTGTAATGACATATTATAGGTGTTTGAGTTGTTTGGTTTTTACCCAAACCTCAATTTAAACTCCTTTCTCCCCTTTTTGTTGATAGTTCATATAAAAACTTGAATTTAACCTACAACCTACAACAAAGTTTCATTTCATACACAGAATACGTGTTACTTGTAAAAAGTAAAACACACAAACAAATAACGAACAAATAATATTCCGGAATAAAGGGGCTATACTAAATACTAAACACTAAAATAATATGTAGTACGATATAAACTTGACATCTTTTCATGAAAGAAGTCAAATCCAAGTGTTTTTTCATCACTCGTCAAGAACATGATGAATAAAAAAGAATTATGCATCCATACTTGTATATTGTATCCTCTAAACTCTAAACATGCAAGATTTAAAAACCACAAAATTACGTTTTGCTAACTGACATTCAAATAAAACTATTAATAGGCATGTACATAAACACATAAACAGAGACGCGTGTGAGTCAAAAACTGAAATATCAATATTATGTGCTATGCTATGCTTGCAAAAAAAGTGACAGCTGATTCACAATGTAAACAGTGCTGATATTGCATATATTATTACTATTGATCATAAGCACAATATAAGTACATAGGTACGTGCATATTGCATATATATATATATATACCATATATCACGAGAACATGTGCTGTTCAAAATATTATATATTGAATACACAATATACGCAATGCTAATAATGTACTTAATAGCGTGATACGACCATAATGAAAATTCTGTGTATAGTGTATATGCGTAGTTGTTGCAAAATATGGTGTAATAAAAATATTACATTTAATGTGTTATGTTAGAGAGTCAAAAGACATATATATTCGTACTAATTGATATACAGTCCATTGGAGACAAAACTACTGAATGCATTAGTTTTATGCCAGTTCTACTACTTTGTGTACAAATAATACTAAGTGCAATAAATACTACTAATACTCCTACAAGGCAGTGCAACTACTAAAATGTACAAAGTACTCTATTATAATTACATGGTATCAAAATGAAGGATGTAATATTACATATTATTATATTGACAGACAATAAAGTAATATCATTTCTTTCGTTGATAGTGTACACGAAGGCTGCTGTGGTACTGTATGCATATTACATGTATTTTTTTGACAGAAACTTTGGGATTAAATGCGTAGTATGTATAAATATAAAATTTAATAGTATTTTATATTTTATATTTATGATGATGATTTACACACTCACAAATAAAATTAAAGTATTGTTGTAAAAAAAAAAAGATTAAAGTAATGCTACTGTTAATCCCACTTGAAAGTTTGCAGCCTTGTTGATTTTGTATCATTATATAAGTATGGTCCCGTCTCATGCCCAGTGAATGAATAGTGAATAGTATATCACCAGAAAAAAATGATAATGAATTGAAGAAAAAATGAAATGAAATGAAATTATGCAAAAAAAAAGAAAAGAAAGAAAACTACTCCGTATTAAAAATATTATACGTTTTTATCCAAAAAAAAAAAAACAGAAAAAAGCATCATCTTTATCTGAAAAATGACAGATAAAGAATGACAAACTACAAAAGAGTAACAAAAGAATGATAAAGACAGAATGTATGTATATATTATAATGTATACATTATACATATAGCTGTGTGACTATACTTAAAACTTAGAACTACACACTACAAGAAAGGTTTTTGTTGTCATAATATACAACAATAAAATTACTTACTAAGGTTATCTTGTTCTGCATCAATTATTTCAGGGTCCGATGTATTTGGTGCACTAGATGATGAGGATGAAACTGGTTGGGAAAGTTTTAATTGTTTGTCTTTTTCTGCTTCAACCATAAGATGAACGAGGTAGTAAAACCGATGCCAAAAAACTAAATGTGAAACCTTGCTGGGAACTAATCTCGTATACGAATCCTGAAGATGTGAATTAAGTTCCAGTAAATCAGCCACCTAATTGAAATTCATACAAAAACAACGACATATTATCAAACTAATATAATAATTTGTAATCAAAATACCTTTTGTTGTAGAACTTGTATGATTCAGGAAAATATGATTGTACAAATAATTAATTCATGCATAAATGTATATGATTATATACCTTCATATCACTATCTTCATCTTCCAAATCAAATCGAGCCATCCAATTTTCATAATCTTCTAAGTCTTTTGGATCTATAATTTTGAAAAGTACAAAATTGCATACATATTATACATGTCCGTACAGTTTAACAGTATGTTGTACACAGTGTGTTAAATAATTTAAAGGAATTTCCATATATATGCATTTATTATTTCTGACTTACCTTCAAGGAATAAACTATCATCATATGACATGGTAAAGACTTTTGACCTGACACGACTTATTGGTGAGAAAATTAGTTCTTCATCATCATCATCAGGACCAATTCCAAAGATAGTAGACATTTGTTCCAAAACCACATTAGCCTTTGCACCAACAGAGTTGACAACGATTTTTGCAGTATCTTCTAATTTTAAGTTTTCTTTAATTTCACTTGCAGCTTCTTTGACTGTTTCTGTGAATTCTGCTAAATCTTGTTTCATGTAATTATACATAGTTGACATGGTCTCACTTGACTTTTCTGTAGCTGATTTTAATTGACTTGAAAACCAACCACCCCAACTAGCACCTTCTGGTTCGGGTTCAGCTGGTGGTTTTGGTTCAGACGAAGAAGAAGGTGTTGACACTGGACTTTTCTTTTCCTCTTGCTGTTCTTGTTTTTGTTGTTTTTCATCTGCTGTTGGTGATGTTGTTGCTGCTGCTCCTAATGATGTTGATGATGATTTCGAACTCATTGCAACTTTAGGATCCTTTTTTGTAGGACTCGTTTTTGATGATGATTTTTTTCTTGCTGCAGATTCCCTATATGAACAAAAATTAAACAGTTATATTTGAATCAGAGAGTTACATCATTAAAAACAAAGACTACAATTGTAATTTGTGTTTAAATTGTACTATTTAAGAATTTGGAACAAAAGTTATTTTACATGATTGTATATTTAATTAATTATAAATATCTGCGTATTAGACTAATAGACACTATAGACACTATAGATAGTTATAATTATAAATACGTTTAAAGTACAAAAGAATTAAAATAATATGTATATTTTGTATTCTCTCCAATTTTTTTCGTTCGCACTTATTGTACATAAGTAACTAGAGTCAACATTCTTTAATTCTTTAATGATTAAACCTTAAAATCAAAATGAATAATATTCAAATGACGACTTACTGCTCAGCCATAATGGATCTATTTAATGACAATTAATTGTTGTGACGAATATATAATGTTTACTAGCAATTTGGCAAAATTTTATGTAATGGTAAATACAGAAATTTTAATTTTTCAATGCGACTTGCGGAACAAAAGACGAACTACTATCTATCAGTGCTGTAGTGCTGTATGAATTGTACTTTCAAAATGTAATCGATTACAGATTTCAGATTACTTGCTAAAAATGTCGCTTAGATTACAGATTACTTTAATTTTTTCAAAAAATTAATCGATTAATCGACTGATTACAGATTACACGAGTCTCTGTAATGATTACAATCTAAAATTTAGATTCTAAATTACAAGTATGTCGCTTTTGACTAACTCGGACTTACACTATAATCAAGACAAATAAATAAATAAATAAAGTAACCAGGTTATATTATACAGCACTGCTACATATATACTTAATATTTTGTACATATGTTTACTATTAGCTATGCCTATATCGGCTTATGTGCATATATTTTACGTGTACACGTAATATACCCCCCATTCAAGACAGATTGTTTGTCAAAAAAATTAATTACAATTTGTAATTTTCACATCTCAGTTACAAAATTTTCTATTTCCCCTCCCCCTCTACAATTACCTCCATCATCTTCTTGTTTCCAGGTACTAAAATATTGTTTTACTAATCTGTTTTATTATTCCTTCCAATTCAATTTAATTTGTGCTTGCTCATTTTGACTTGTGCTTATGTACAGAGCATAGAATTAGATGTAAAAAAATGTGATTTAAAAAAAAAATAACTTGTAATCTTTAAAATTTTTAATATAGGATGAGGGGACATTTGGAGCTACTTTTAGTTATATTCTTCTCCCTTTATCGTTACTGCCTTCCGTATTTTATTACGGTAGATGCTCATGCTGAAGAATGTTTTTTTGATAAAGTTCAAAATGGAACAAAATTAGGTATGTTCTATGTTCTATGAACCGGCATTTCATTTTATAAAAGTTTAATGACTCTAATAGACACTTGAACAGTGTAACATGGAAGTATATTTTTAAATGCTGTATTTGATATTTGGATACACGTATGTTGTTATAATGTAGAATCTTTCTGAAGATTATTTAACTTTAATTTGTGACATAGGTTTGACATTTGAAGTGATAGAAGGAGGATTCTTGGATATTGATGTTAGAGTACTTGGACCCGATAATGAAGAAATTATTACCAGAGAACGTGAGAGTAATGGGAAAATTACCTTTGCTGCAGCTAAGACTGGTGCATATCATTATTGTTTTAGTAATAAAATGTCAACAATGACACCCAAAGGTGTCATGTTCTCAATGGATATTGGTGAACCAGTTCCAGTCCCAGCGGCAGGGACCGATGAAGGTATGTCCATATTTTTCAATAAACAAACAAAGTAAAAACAAAACTATTTATTTATTGTGTCAAATAATTGATTCACGTTCATTATTAACTTTATATATATAGCTCATCCAAACAAACTTGCCGATATGATTAAAGAATTGTCTACTGCCTTGGTTGGTGTGAAACATGAACAAGAATACATGGAAGTTCGAGATAAAATTCATAGAAAAATTAATGAATCAACTAATTCCCGTGTCCTCATGTGGTCTGTCTTTGAAGCTATTGTTTTAGTTTCCATGACTTGTGGTCAAGTTTACTATTTAAGGAGATTCTTTGAAGTACGTCGTGTTGTTTAAGAAAAAAAAGAGGAGTTGTTCATCTTTAAATGTGTGTTTGTGATGTATATGTCGGTATGTTCTAATATATCTATATAAATCTCAATTTCTTCGTTCTCCTCCTCCTCCTCCACCTACTCTTCTACCCCTCCGTCTTGTTTTTCCATTTACGAATAATTATGTGAAAGAGAAAAAGAAAAGTATGATGTATATCTGTGCGTGTGTATGAATGTGTGTGCTTCAGAGAGACATAAATACAAACAAGAAAACAAGTCTATATATATACCAAAATTTAATCTAATTTACCCTTTTATAATGTATGAATATGAATATTGTAATATTATGATGTGGAAACAAATCAATTTCCAAATGGTTTTCTTGTTTTGTTTTTTTTTTTTTTAAAGAAAAGAAACAACAAATAATTCTTCCACTTGTAACAATAATAATACAACATAATAATTACATTATATTATGGCAATGTTGATGATGAACGTCTGTGTTTTTGTTATACATGATACATAATGTACTCTCGTTTCATGAATCTTGATTGTTATATAGTTCATACTGCATGTAACTGAATTATACTTGTTATTTAGTGTATTTATACTTGTATGTGGTATATGGTTTGAAAAGCGAAAACTCTATATAATATTATGTGTATTGTTGTTTTGTTTTGTTTGTGTGAAAAATGGGAAAGAAAAGGCGGTCTATGTACATTGTCCATATCTTCAGTCAAATTCAATCTTAGTAAAAACAAAATATAATTTTAATTTTTAAATATTATAGTATACAAAACATTATAATAATCATAAGAATAATAATTATGCAAATAATAGAAAGGTAAAATATTTAAATAATTTATATTTATGAGATAACCCAAAAAAACATGAAAATAATTTGCAACAAGAAAGAAATAATAAAGCGATTTTCCATACTATTATATAGTTTTAAAATGTAATGTATATTTACTAAACCTTTCTTTTTATGAGTATTTCGATTTGACGAAAAGATATAATAATTTATGTTTATACACAGTTTCCATTAGAAAAGAAATACTTATATGCGGTGCATTTCGTTTAAATATATATAACATTATGTAAAATATTATAGTATTTTTTAGTATTTTTACGAATTCTCATAAAATATGACTGCAATACAATATCAATATGTTTTCTAATTACTGATTAATAAAACGTAACAATTTGGAAGCCAATGTAATATATATTAAAAAACTACGTTTGACAATGAAAACGCATATGTTTCAATGGAAAATCATGATTTAGTGACTCATGAGTCTAACGCGTTCAAATATCACAAGTTATAATAATGAGAAATCATAGAGTTTGTTTAATATTTAACGTTTTTTTAGTAATCAATATCGTGCATTTACATATCATTTATTGTTTTGTCCAAGTATATAAATATTATAAATATAGTTAATGAATGATCTTCATATAAGTACATGTAATAATAATATCATCTTGTTGAAAAATTCGTAGAGGGAATACTTTTCATCTTGAGCTTTTCAAAATGCAGGGATGAAAAGGCAAAATCAGACAAAAGTTCATAAAAAGGCAAATACCTAGGTTTACATTATACTAATACCTAATACATATCAGTGCGCAAATATTGCTTTGTTCCCATAAGTAAATAAATATTAAAATGAACCTCCTTAAATCACATACATTATTGCTTTTGTGGTGTGTAGCATACTTGTACAAGGCGAAATAACAAATAAGACACTGCAATGGTAAAATGGTAAAAATGTGATATATTATGTGATATTTGTACATAAATAGACATATATGGAAAGAATGCACAGGTACACGTTTCACACACAACACAACGCAAAGAAAGTAGAAGGAAGAGCCAATATTATCATGTTTTAATCTTCTTTTGGTGGTCTACATGATGTTGAAGTAGGACTGCAATTTTCATATTCACGTACTCTAGGATCTGCAAGAAAATTTGGATGGACACAGGCACACCTTGGCTTTTCATCCAATTTCTCAAAGAACTGGCGAGGGAATCCTATCCAATCACGTTTAATTCCCCCACTATAAAAAATAGAAGAAATAAATCGTTACAATTTAAAAATTTTAAGAATTACCAATAGATTTTCAAATGAAGTTAAACGGATTAAATGAAAATTTAAAGTAACCTTTGATTTGTACACCACAGCAGTGAACCATCTTCAGCATTCCATTGTGCATTACACGGAGGAAATAATCTTCTCAAATCTTGTTCAGCTTCATCATTTAACTCTGCGATTCCAACCCAGTTCTTAAATTTCTTCATGTACTCTGTTTCTTGTCCTTTCTCATCGAAAAACCTTCCAGAAAGATAACCTATGTTTACGAACGAAAATGAATGAAAACTCTCCATAATACATGATACATGACATTTTTTCAGAATAAAAATTAAGAATGATAAACCATATTTGTTGTTTATATTGTAATATTGTGTTCTGTTCTACAAGTTTGTTACATACCTACAAATTTGTACTTGTCGAAATAAAATTTGATCCAATTAGCCAAACCCAAGTAGTCAGAATGAGTGAGACCTTCGACATCATCAATGAGACCTTTTTCATTGAATTCCCCCGAGATAAATGCTCTTGATCCATCTTTACCAATAAATCCAAAGTAACCAGTGCCAGGTGCATAATAATCCTTTCCAGAAGTCACATCAAATACATGTCCAATAATGACTAAATATAAAGGACCATTTTCTACATATTTGATTTCTTCTGTGTTGAGTAGTCGAGCATTTTTAATTGGTCCTTTCATCCACGGCTGATCACTAACTTTTCCACCTTCTTCGTCTTCTCCTCCCTCATTGGTATCTTGACTACGTTTACTTTTACTATTACTACTACTACTACTACTAGTATGACTCTTTATAAAAGTATAAAAATATTTGAAAAAGCTAGAATGAGCCACATCTTTGATAACACCGCCAAATCCATAGCAGGATTTTTCAGTTTTACATATATACATTGACCCAACAGCTAAAAGGACAATCAGAGTGCTTGTGATAAGTAAAATACTTGGAATTGAAGATCTGGATGATGATTTCTTATATGAGGGAGAATCATCTTTCCTTGTCTTTTTCTGTACCTCAGTTGATTTTCTTGAAGTTTTTTTCTCGGTTTCACCGTCTTTCTTGGACATGATGAGTCTATAAGCTGTATAAATGTATAAAATGAAAAACTAATTATGAAAAATTACATTTTGTATCATATGATTTATTCTGTCATCATAATTGAAATAATATACATGTACATAATTTTGTATTCTGAACAATAATTTGAACTTTCTTCACGCCTCACACCTGATATAAATCCTCTTAATTCTTAATCTAAATACCTACAAATATGGACCACAACAATAATATGATACATAATGTATTCAAATGTATTACAGGATTTTATCTCTATGTTATATTACATGCAATGTATATATTATGTATTGTCGCCTACCTGAAATCTGAAATACCAATGGGTAATAGATAAAGGTTCGTAAGACAGATATATGTCTAATGTATACTATCATTTTGTCATACTTTATAGATACCTGAACCTGTAGTTCAAAACATAATGAATGTAGAGGGTCGTGCGTAAAACGAGACTGATTCCTTTGGCATACATATTTTACTCTCCAGGTTAGTCTAATATTATTTAGTTACGATGGATGAGTGCTTCAAAATATACGATACGCTAGAATGAAAGAATGACACGAAAGACTGTGTACCTCTAAAAGCTTTAGGTAAGAAAATAGTAGTAGTAAAAATGGACTGATATGGTATCACGTGTACGGGTTTTAATCTTTCCAGAATCCAGGACAAGAACCTGAACCAATCCAATCCAAATAACCTTGTAGGCCTACATCAAGAAAAAGAAGAGGGAACATATTTTTCTCCCTTAAGGTTTTCTAAACATTTCTAAACACTCGTATGTCCAATATACATTGTACATGCAGGTTGTAGGCACACACAATACAAGTTTTCAAAGGTTAAGGCTCTTTCAGAGCTTCGAGACTGTAGTATGTAGTATGAGATTTACATTTTACATGGAACATGAATAGAAGCAAAACACGACTAGTTCTTTTATACATAAAACATACATGTAAAAAATCATAATAGTTATACATTCAAATTACCAATTATTTACAGGTGTATATATTATATTGTACATACTACTGTGCTGGAATTTTTATAAATAGAACACGGTAAAAAAAAGTTCCTCAGTTTTTTGTGCGTGTGTGAGTACTTGAGTGTACCTCAGTGAATGTGTAAAACGTAAAAGGTATTATGCTATTACCTAAAGGTTTACCTAAAACTCATTTGACTGAGGGATTTTCTCTCCTTTTCATTTTCTTAGAATAGTACAGTGTACAGTGACTGAATGGAACTTCAACGACTTGTGGCTGATGACATAAAGTTTAGTGTTTTATAAGTGTAATCATTATAATTTAAAGATATGGAATCAAAATATTACGCATTATCATTCTCTACAGTTTTCTTTGTAGTGTTACTGTTACATGAACATGTTGGGGCTACTCCAGCCATTTCGTAAGTTATATACAGTAGGGGGTATAAGTGTGAAACTAGCAGCGTGTTTTCCTTTCACGCCGTTTTTGCGGGTGACCCCGGGACTT
>JAQGBH010007344.1:0-11141 GCA_034698265.1 Sminthurinus aureus
TGCAGTGTGGATACAACATAGAGCGCAACATGGAACTTGGAATCTACAATCTACATGCACGACCAGTTGAGTTCTGGTTTTGTGCAGTGTGAATTCATCTCTGGTTTGGTGGAAACTTTGACACTGGATGGCTTTGTGAAAAGCTTTCTTTAAGGTTTAGGAAGGTGTACACAAAGCAGAATACACAATACTCAATACGCTGTACATTGTACACTGGGCACACAACTTTTCAAGTAATGTCTCTCTGTTTGTGTGAGAATCGGGGAAAGTTTTTACTAAAAGTATGTACAACGTGCATGAGAGTATAAGAGAAGAGAAACGAGGAATGGACCACACCTCTGTTTTGTAATACTTCAAGTAGATCTGGTTATATATGTACATTTGATATGCATATACGCCTCTTTTCAGGTTTCAAGTAGTGGAGAAAGAAGAAGTAGAAGTGGAATGAATCCGGTGTAGAGTTGTGAGTGGAGTTTGAGTTGAGACTTGAGACTTGAACTGAGGAGTGTGGTGTAGAGTAGAGTAAAAGGTGTACTGTAGACTGTAGATAGTACATGGTGTAGTTATATAAAATGGAGCAGGAAGAAAGAAGAAGAGAAGGAATTCTTGGCGTTTGCCTCGATTTGGTGGCGGCTCTTGGTTTCTTTCTTCCTCTCTCTCGGTGCCTTTCAGGTGCCTCTCATTCTCTTTCTCTCCTCTAAATCCTTTCACAAAGAAAGTTAATGGAATTTTCTTTCCTTCTGGGCTCCCTTTCACACCATTTTCTAGTGTGTAAACAATGACTCTGGCTGACACTCACTCACTTCTTCCTCCTCCTCCTCTTCTTCTTTCCTTTCTTTCTTTCTTTCTTTCTGCCACCTACATAAATACGCCGTACATGTTACACTGTACATGGGAGATTGGAGATGCATACATATCTGTATAGAGATCCATACACTTGTTTTTATACACGGACGCGTGTGCATGGCGGCTCATTTTATTTGATTCCTTTCCTTTTGTCATGTGGTGGAAATTAATCTTCAAAAATACGTGTGGATCAGGCACCGCGGAACGGGGGGGTACAGGGGGTACATTGTACCCCTCAGTAAAAGACCTGGGGGGTACAAGTAACCTAGCTGTACCCCCCAGAAAAATTCGTTTCGTTCAGCTTTTTTTGTCGGTAAATGGTTTGGGGCCTTGATTTTACATTTTCTTTGCATTATTTGCCGGCCCAATCTGAAAATTTTTCAGCTCGCTTCGCTCGCTGCCCGGTTTTGCGAACAGTACTTATTGCACATCGTCTTCATTGTGAGCTTGTACCTTGCAAAGTGATGTCGCCATGACGATTTAATGAATGAAACTTTTAACTGTTAATCACGTCTAATTACAAATTTTTGCGTACATAAACTGCTGGCAAAACTTGAGACTAAACAACACCTTAAAATACTGCCTTGAAGCCTCCGCTGTGAACTTTCTGCAGCCAAACTCTACGTTTTCCGAACCCGCATACGTACGTTTAAGGACAATGGAGTGTTTAGGAATCTGCAAAATTAATCCTCCTTCTTGTCAATATTAAAATTTGTGTGCACAGCATTTTGAAGAATCCGCAGATCTTCAATAAAACTCCACCTTGCTGAGCCTTTTTAATGCCAAAAGCTCGGGTAGGATGAATCAACTATCGCTATATATATTTTAGAATACTAAATTTAAAGGTAATAGCTAATTTTCAAAACACCTCCAAGTAGAAACGCGCTTAACTCAACAATTTCTGGTGCAAAACGTTTTAAAATTATTTAAAGGGTTTGACCCATTCAACAAAATTGGCGGTTTCTAATTTGCCATTATGATTCTTCCAAATGCCCATGATTATGCATCCTTTTGTTGCGACCTCTTTAGCCTAAACTTTATAAAACATAACCCACGAAACTTCACAAAAAAAACCTTTTAACAAGGATTTTTGTAACACATTTACTGATTTTTCCCTTTTTTGAGCCTCCAAAAAAAGCTTCGGCTTACACTAGGTAAAATCAAATTTTTGTGGACAAATTTACACTAGGTATAATGGAGTTTAAAAATTTTGTACCCCCCACAACAAAAAACGTTCCGCGGTCGCTGATTCACACTGGAAAACGGGAATTTACTTGTGCAATATGCAAAAAATCCTTCACTCAAAAGTGTAGTCTTACTCTGCACACCAAAATCCACAAAGGACAGAAAGATCACGAGTGCGACTACTGCAAAAAGAAATTTTCTCAGTCAGGAAATTTAAAAACACACATCAAGATTCACACGTGTCAAAAAGACTACGAATACAATTATTGTCAAAAGAGATTTTCAGACTCATCACATTTGAATGATTACGTCAAGATTCACACAGGAGAAAAAGACTGGGAATGTGACTACTGCCATAAGAAATTTACAACAAAAGGAAAATTGACCTCTCATGTAAAGATTCACACGGGGAAAAAAGATCACAAATGCCCTTACAAACGATGTGACTACGCTACTGCAGCCAGAGGTAATCTGATTACCCACGTACACACACACACACAAAAGAACGACCATTCAAATGTCGGGAGGTCAACTGCGATTACGCAGCCACAACAAGCTCTAATTTGAAAACCCATCAACTCACTCACAAATCAAAGAAGACCGTCTAAAAAATGAAATGAAACTCACGTGAAGTTCACTCATTTTACTTCTCACGAGTCGGTCAATTTAATAAATTTGTCTCCACAAAGAAATCCTTTGGATTGATTTTATTTCATGTCAGAATTATCATCAGTGGAGTTTTAATGTGTACTGCACTCTCAAGACTGAACCCTGAATTCTGAATTGTAGATAGCATGTTGGAAACAACTATTAATAATATGTTATGTGGTTTTTTCAGTAGCAGTAGTCGTTTATTTTCAAGGAGAAAAATGATTTGTATTTTTCTTTTGCTTTTTAGAATTTGTAATAGTTGTGTAAAATACGATTCAGAAGTTTGGCGTATAGAGTAAAAAACTCTTTGAAAAAACCTCGATGTCTTTAGCTCAATTCAATTTAATTTTCTCTTGCTCTTACAATTATTTATTTCTGCTTTTCATGTCTCAATTAAAAATGAGAAGAATAGTCCTGTGCTGACTAGGCGCTGAAAAAATTTAATATTGTTTCCAAGCGGCGTCAGAGTTTTGCAATAAATTGGAAAGTTTCGTAAGTCTACAACAGACCTATGTAGACTTGCAATTTTAGATTCTAGGTAAAAAGTTGCAGTCGTGTTGCTGTAAGACATGTTTTAAACTACTTGTTATCCAAATTGAAACATACACATGGCTCATCTCATTGAAAATTGATGGAGGAATGCAAATCTGTAAAACTACATGACTTTCTGTCTGACTTGAGACCCGACTTTTATTTTCTCAGAGAGTGACCGCCAACAATTTTGTGCACTTCCAATTCCAAGTTGGATGGTTCTTGTTAATTTATAGCTTTGAAGCAAATACTGTGCCATATTGCTGCTTCCTACTTCCAGTACACGTGCCGAGATGTCGAATAGCAAACGTTCGAACCTGAAAACAATTGATGAAACAAGAAAGGAGCAAAACTCCTTTGTCTTTCCGACTTGATTTCTGGTTTCCTTGTTCTTAGTCTGTCTTAATCACACACTGAAAAGCCACAAAAACAAAAATCACTTCTGAGACGCAGAACAGAGAACGAGGAAATAATTGTCATCAATGAAACTAATTTTGTTTGCAGGATTTGGCGTGTAAAACATGGACAATCGACAATCTTCAAATAAGTCCAGAGTTCAGTGTTTGTAATTTCACTCTTGAATTTTCCCAACTTCAAATCATTTAGATTCAAAAGGAGAAAAATTGCAACGGCGGAAGGCCAAGACAGACAAAGACAGTGAATGTGAGTACTGTAACAAACAGCAAACATTTGCCTTCGAAATTCAGCGTGCAATTTCTGACGCTCAAAGGTTTGTGGTAATCTCTCTCAATTCGGAATCAGTGAAACAGAAATACAGAAATGGCGTAGAAAGATCTATCTTTGAAATAAACCAACTAAATTTTGTGTCAGTAGAACAAAACCACTGAACGTTTGCTTCAAATTTAGTAATTTTGTACCCGTGTTAAATACAGTAAAATGTCAGTTCCAGATGTCATCCATTTTTGCACTCATTTATGCAAGCGGTCTCGATTGCAATCGCAAATCACAATATCTTGATCTCAACTTGTAAAACTTAAACTTGCAACTAGAAAAAGGAGGTATTTTTCTAAAATCTTGGTGCTTGTTTTGGGTCCTTTGAAAACGCCGATATAGAAAACAGACGCTGCGTCTTGTACTCTAACTTATTGATTATTGACTACATGAATTTTATACAGATAAATTCCAACTTGAAATCGCATTCGATAAACATTAGAGACTTTTTCTAAAATTTTGGATTGGTCTGTCAGGGCCATGGCTTAAAATCAAATTTGAAGTGCTGCTCGAGTGAGACACACCAATACCCACGTGAAAACCTGCACGACAAATTGTGGTCTTGGCTGTAAAAATGATTAATCGGCGTTGAATTGTTACATGTTTCATAACTCTATTTTCCAGGCTGCACAAAACTTGATGTGTCTGATCAAAGTTCAAAGTGGAAGAATGCAATTACAGGGCAAAGGGCAGTCAGCGACAAGTTTAATTCCATTTCCATTAAAAATGTTGGAAGTCTCAAGTAGTTTTCAATGGCCTTTTCTAGGAAAAACCGGATGAAAATACTAAAACAGCTTTTTGCCGTTCACTTTGTTTGTTTGGTTCTTTTGAGCTGTTCCAGAAAACTTTGGCCAGATTATATCTTTTTTTGAACCTTGAACTTTGAGCTTTGGTGATTGACAAACGCCCAAAAATTTACTCACTCCAAACTTGAATTAATTCTGTACATTTTGTCCTCTATTCAAAGTCTTTAAACTGTGTAAATTGAATTTATCCGCTTCAAGTTTCAACGACTGTAAGCTTGTGCTAATAAATTTGAAAGGAAACGAGAAAAACATGGGAAACGAAAAGACGCGAACGAGAAAAGTTGTGCGTGTGTTAAATTTTGAGTGTGATTATTGCCGTAAAAAATTTCCTTCAAATCGAGACAAGGCAGATCACGAGGTGATTCACACCAGGAACCGGAATTTTGTTTGCGGCATTTGCAATAAATTCTTCGCCATAAAAAGCAATCTGACTGTGCATATGAAAATTCACAAAGGACAGAAAGATCACAAGTGCGACCACTGCAACAAGAGATTTTGTCAGTTAAAAACACACATCAAGATCCACACGGGTCAAAAAGACTGGGAATGTGACTACTGTCAAAAGAGGTTCATCGCAAAAACTAAACTGTCTCTTCATGTCAAAATTCATACTGGGAAAAAGGATCACAAATGTCCTCGCAAAGGTTGTGCCTTTGCCGCTGCTCAAAGAAACAATATCATTTCGCACATTCGAGTCCATACAAAAGAACGACCTTTCAAATGTGAAGAGGTCAACTGCAACTACGCAGCTGCCAGAGGTGATACTTTGAAGACACATCAACTCACTCACAAATTGAAATTTGTTGCTTAAAAGGCGCAGTGGAGACTCAGGTGAAATTCACATGTCACGTGTCAACAGCTGATCATGTCAGTGTATTTTATCAGTGTAAATACTAATTATTTACAACTCAATTACTAATGGGTACAGGACCAATTGTTGTTACCAACTTTAACTTTTTGTACGTGGCGTCAGATTCTTTTAATCAAGTCCAAAGTTTGGTATCCAGATTTGCGGAGTAGTTTTTGTCAGCCAAGTTATAAATCCTTCTTGTCCAAATTGAAAAATGTCATTGAAAATCCATGGTGAAATATCTACAAAACTAAATCATTGTTTGTCTGACTTGGACGCCAGCTACAATTTTTTCACACTGTGAACTCGTCTTCAGTGTAAAGATTTACTGGGCGAACCTGATGCAAAGATATTTCATACCCTGTAGAAAATTCAAACGTGATTCAGTTACAGCACGTGCTTGAATTCAGAATTAATTTCCTCATGATTTCATAATTAATATGCAGCTTTTGTGCATAAACAGTCAACCGCGCCTGGGGCCTGGGTAAAAGTACCACTATGTTTTTATTGATTTTAAATGCACAAAGTTGCGTACAAGTCTGCATATGCATTTGCATACAAATACGAAAAACTCATCCAATCATCTGTATCAATTGAGATTTGAGATTCAGCGTTCAATTTTTGACGCGCAAAGAGTTTTACTGCTACACATTTTGATTGGAGGTGAATGAGTTTTGTGGAAAAAACTTTAAAGGTAGAAATTAGTTGATGCAGCGTCCCTTCGCCGTAGGCAACGCAACGGAGCAACATGTATCTTGATTTTAAGCGTACTTTGTATAGGCAATTATAAAAAAACTGCTGAAGCCTTCAAGTCTGTAAAAACTTGTAGGATTGGAAAAATGCATAAAGCGACTGAACAAATCTAGAACAACTTTTGAATAGCAACAAAAGTTTTATATTTATTTAGTGCATTTGAGCCTGATTACAACAAAAGGTGAAATTTCTTGACATGTTTATTCTATGAGCCGCGCATGTGGATTATCTAAATCTTTACAAAGGTTAACTGTAATGGCTGCTGAAATTATCAAGCGGCGCTGAAATTTTACATGGATTAAAATTAAACTTTCCCACACATTTAAGGAAACATGTGGTTGTTCAGAGTAGAATAGTGAAATTGAATTGAGACAAGGGGACGTTGACTTTCCGATTTTTTTACATCATAAATCACCCTTTATTGCGGCTTTAGTCACTCCTTGCAGAAACTTTGAATTTACCAGCGTGTGGAATTTACAACATGCAAATTCTTGTGTCAATAAAATCCAAACGTGGGCAAACTGATCCAATTCAAGTAACACCAACGTTTCCCGTTTAATTACCATGTAAATAATTTCGTTATCTTTTCTTACACAAATTATTTGCTTTGCTTGCACTTTTTTGTAACGAACAAATAAACGGAAATTCAGTGAAGCTTGCGCGTGGCTTGTGCATACAAAAGGTACGTGTAATTTTTGTCGAACGATTTCTTTCTGTTTGGTTTGTTTCTAGATTATTTTGTCCAAACAAGCAAAAATTAGTTTGTGTTTACATTGACTTTGCTGATTAAACATTGTATTTTGGCTGATTCTTTTTTTAGTTCAGCCTACGTCCTTTTTCTCTGAAGTTAAAACAATTCAGTGTTTGATCCGCAGCGGAATTTTACTGGTAAAGAATAAAATGTTGACGCTAGAAGAATTTCAAGCTCAATTAAACCAATGGGAATTTGGATCCAAATTGTGTTTTCTCCCGTTGACTGTGAATTTAGAGGAGGGGAAAATTTCCAGTCGGATTTCAAAATGGAGACGCTGGATTTACAACTCAATTTTTATTCTGCTTCATTTTCACTGTGTTTTCAGTTTGACTCGACTGGCTCAAAGTTTTCTTTGGATCAAGTCAAATGGAGAAGGAAAAAAAGTAAATGTTGAGAATTTGATTGTGCACGGGTATTTGTGGTTTGGGGAATTTTTATTTTTGATCCTGAGTTATCCGTGCTTTTGGTTAAGTGGAGAGATTTTCGTGATTTTCAATCAATTTTTCAACACGCCAAAAACCAGCAAAAATTCAGTCCAACGGTCAACAAAATCTAAATCTAATTCTTATCATAAGAAAAAACAAAATCCAGGTAAAAATTCCAAAGTAAAATTACAATTTCGTAGCTTTTTGTCAGTAATATATTGTACAAAAGCAGGGCTGTAAGTGGAAAAATAAAAGTAGTGGTACGCTAAGACCGGAAAGTCATTTTATCTAGTGTAAGCTGAAATATTTTTCCATTTTACCTAGTATGAATTTAATTTCAAGGAAAATGCTCAAATGCACATGATTTTGGCCTAAAATATGAAGAATACAAAACTTTTGCACATGGTCACACGTTTAGCTAGGAGTTTGAGGCTGATTTCCACACTTTGCGACCATGGTCAATGAAAACATGGTTTAAAATGAAGTTTAATACAACCGCCTCCCATTGTCCCGGGTCACTTCATGTGGTCGCTGAAACATGTAACACCAAACGTAGTACTAGATCAAAATGAACAGTTAAAAGTCTGAATACACGTTTAAATAGTTTCAGATTGAATTCCGTGGTTTTTTAAAGGTCAACGCAGTTTCACTCATAAAATGTTAAAGAACGCCTCTTTGTAAATATTGGTCAGTTTACAATTGAATCATCAAACATTTTGGTCTTAGCCGTTTAATTAAATAAAAAATCGGGACTACAGGTCAAATATAACCAAACGAAGTTTACAAATAACATTGTGAAAGTCTACAAAAAATGCATATGAAAATGCGTCACTTTGGTTAAATTCAACCAACAAAAGAAGTATCGGCAACTTCTTGAAGGCTAAAAACCTAAACGAGGAAAAAGTGGTGAGAACTGTAGCAAAACCAAATAAAATCAACGTTTTCTCTGACTTTTCTCTCTTCCACTTTTTCACCTCCAAGAAAAGGTCAACGGAATTTAACTCAAATGACGCTTTGTAATATTCATTTTTACTCAACTTTGAGAATTTCCAACAACAATTGAGGCGGTTAGAATAAAAAGAGCGTTTTATCAATTACGGGATTTCATTTTGAAATTCCACGTAATCAGCATGATTTCTATAATGCAAACTTTGGATTTAAATGAACTTAAACGGTATAATACACTCGATTTAATCACCAGGAACTTTTGATCGCACAAAAATGTTCTTAAGCATTGTAGACGGGCAAACCGCATGAACATTCATTTAACAACTGGTTTTCATCAAAATTGTGTGATTCCGCATAAAAAGCTAAAACTATTCGCCCAGCAAATTCAGACTTTTACACTACAGATGTTGACCTTTTCCTATGATTGGGATCACGGTGTCAAAACCAGCTGACCTGGGAGAACGTGAGAAGGCTCATGAAAATAAAATGGCATTACCAACAACTTTTTGGCTCTGACTATAGTAGAATTCCATTTAGGAAATCGCAAGTGAGAGTGATGAACACGCCACTTAGACGTTTGAACCGACTGGTACCGATTGGTATTTATTGGGTGAATCCCAAAACAGTCATTTAAAACCAAATTAAAGTAGTGGTACGGCGTACCACCTGTCAAAATAGTAGTGGTACGCAGTACCACTGCGTACCACCACACTTACAGGCCTGTACAAAAGTAATGGCATTTTTGAATAAACCTTTCCTTTTGCTTGTTTCTTGTTTGTAAAATTCCCAGGGAGGCAGCGGAATTTTTTGAATTTTGGACAATTTTCTGTTCAGGAACTTTTGACGTTGGTTCTTCCGTTTTGTACATATGGAACTCTGTCCTGTCTATTTTGTCTTTATGTTTATGATCCACGGAGACCACAACTGATTTACTCGATGATTCCTTCAGACTACCAAAATATTCAGTCGATGGTAATTTTCCTCGTGATTGAAATCCCAATGCTTTATTTTATTGCTGTGACTGCTGGTTTTACAATTGTGATTCAACTTTTGTTCTTTGAAAAAATTCACGTCACTTTTTCTCAACTAAAAAACGAATTGGCTAAATTAGACGAATTGAAAAACCATGGCAACAAAGAAACAGAACTCAGAAAATCTTACGAAAAATTGCGGGAGATTCAAATTCTGATTCAGTTGTTCAATCGCGGATTTTCAGTCATCACTTTTATGCTAAAAAATGCTTGCATCATCCTGTCAATTGTGATGGCGTTTGGTGCGATACGATTTTCTGACAATTCCGTTTTTCTCAAAGCATTTTGCACTTGGATTTCCTTGGCCGCCTCGGTGATTTTCATCATTTTGTACGACAAGGCTTTTGCAGTCCCTCCAAATATCATGAGGATCAAAAATCGCATCATTTTCCTTTGCAAACAAAACAGAACAAATCCCGAAACCGGAAACGAAACTGAAACCCGAGAACAAACTACATCAGCATCGAAATCCGAGGCAATAGAATTGACGAGACAGATTGACTCAATTCAAAATGTGGGAGTAAAAGTTGGTCAATTTCACAAATTTGAGAGAATGTCCACACCAAATTTCATCATGTTTGTGCTCTTTAATCTGGGTCGACTTCTCATCACAACTCGATAAAAATGGATCAACAACAACCAAAAACGGTCAACTTTCAACAGGCTTTGGGGCTCAAGAATCCAGAATCAATTGTTGTAAAATGGTAGAATGTAAATGTAAATGAAATAAAAGAGCGTTCACTCTCATGCTACGGATTTTCGGAGATGAAGTGTCTTCATATAAAATGTTTATCCTTGTCCTTTCATTGAGTATTGAACTTGAAATCGCACTTGCTAAAGAGAAGAGCTGGATTTTTATTTGTACATTTTAGATGGATTTGCCAACGCAGTTGCTCAAAAATAAAAGTAACAGAGAAAGTTGTATTTTCTGTAACCACTATTTCAAAATTATCGTCTTCTGCAAAGTTTTCTTGTGTTGGCTGACAAAATAAACAAACGGCGTTGAAATTTTACATGGTTAAAAATTCCATTTTCCAGGCTCCATAAAATTTCATGTTTGTTCAAAGTAAAACATTGAAATTCAAAAACAGTGCATGAAAAATGTAATCCCATTTCTGTGATCAACTCACTCACAAATCAAGCAAGGCAATTCCAAATACTACACCGAAACTCGGGTAAAATTCACAATTCACTTGTCAACAGCTGAACATTTGAATTTATCCTCACAAATAAATCCTTTGAATTGATTTCATCTCGTTTGTTTTTTAGCTGTGCTGCGTTCTTAATTTTGAAACGACCCCGCACGATTTATAAAGCAAAATGCCCCTCCCATCGGATTGGGCTCAAGTTTTGCAGAGAGGCACTCCAGACCACCCCTAACAACTTTTCTTTTACAACTCTTCGGGGGATGCTGACCTGTGACCTCTGGAGGTCACCAAAGTTTGGAATTTTTTGCTACATTCTGACGCCGTTTGAAAAAAGTTTTCAACTTTTACTGTCCGTTTTCACACAAAAACTCATTTTTCTCGAAAACTATTGAAGATAGACATGCGATTTATTTATAACAAATAATCAGCATCAAATTATCTATCGATTAATACCATTTTTAAAGTTATTTATGAAACTTTG
>JAQGBH010007345.1:0-11140 GCA_034698265.1 Sminthurinus aureus
ACCTATCATATAATATATATTTTAAAATAAAATTTATCCAAAAATGGAGGATACAATCAATAAAATGTTACGTAATTGATAAAAAAAAAAGAGAGTTTGAAACCTATTATGAGAAAAAATGAATACCGACGATTATATAAATAGATTAACCGGGGGTGCTATATGAATGATAAAAATTAAAATACATTTGCATAATGCTTCAAAATATATTATTAGTACGAAAAATATTTCTATTGTCAACATTATTACTAATCTCTTTGTCCTAAGTTTTTCAATGAGTAGTATATTATATAGTATTTACATATACATAAAATATTACATATGTACTGCTCTACTACATACTACGATTGTGATCTTTTATCTTTACAATAATTCTGCATTTTCTATGAACTTTTAATATAAAATTAACTACGTTGTAAAAAAGGTATATGCGTTAATAAAATAAACTGCGTAATTGTATACTATAGTTGCTTTAGTCTTTTTGTAGTATTGTTTATTGAATTATTCAATTGATTTATAATAAGAAAAATGTGTATGTTTTTCTATAAAATAGGTTATATTTTATGTAGAAATTATTACGTATGTATTATGTAAAATGAGGCTTTTCATACTTTTGTATTTTTTAAATTAAATAATATACTGAGGTATCAGTTCTTCTCCAAAATGGCTTATAGTTTAATTCCTAACATGGTAATAATGTTCAAATATAAGCGATCGAAGCATTGTTGTAGTAAAAAACTGAGACGGAGTTAAAAAATTACTATACAGACTAAAGTTCTTATATAACTAGTACACTAAAATATTTTACTGCTCTCACCAAGAAATGCATCGACATTTCCTTGGAGTTTACATGAGAGAGAAGTATTACACAGATAAAATATTTCCACCCAGGTAGACAAAGATCTGAAGGAAGAGAATTGAAGAATCTGCACATAAACGAATATAAGAGGATATAATAATATACAATATACATGAAGTTTAATTCATCTGAAGTCATTTTTCTCATTTGATCAAATTAGAAAAATGGTTACGTGAGGAAATACAATATTTTTATAATTTTTACTAATGTAATGGAATAAAACCTGGGCAAGATGGAATTATAGTTTTGTAGCGTTCTAAATAATGTTTTTGTGGAAATTTACTCAACCCTTAAAACCTGACAAAAGATGTCCAAAATATTATGAATAGTGAATAGTACATACTGTATTTTTATTCTATGTTATTGAGACGCAATCAAAGTTACTGAAAGTAGTGTCAGTTCGTACATAATAATATATGAGCTTACATATTATTACGTTTATATTAAGAATATGCCATTTACTAGTTTAAAAATGGAATAAAAAATAAATAAACTCTATCTAATTAGCTCACAATAAACCCCAATACATAGTTTATTATTTGTACGTAACATTTTGTACTCGAACTTTTCTATTTATTCACCTATTTGCATTACGTAGTACTTTAAATATAGGCATACCTTTATATTATATAACTTAAAGTAATAATGAATTTTTATTATACACCGCTCCTACCGCATATATATATATATACATCCTCAATGTACAATAGCTAGATTATTGACGACTTATGTTTAATTTTACACACAAATATATGCACATCCATGATATACATAAACAGCAAAATATTGAAGCATAATGTAAATGACGTACTGTGAACATTCTTATCTATTTATATGAATGTTTTCAACATTTTAAACTACATTCAAATTCACTGACATGAGACAAATTGCAAAATGATATATTACAAACTAATTATATGTTTGCTGCTTTTCAACGATAATCACAATGTGAACATCTCTCGGTATATATTATGTAATTAACAGAATAATTTTATAAAATCCATTTGATGACCTTAACTTTCCATATGTCTCATCTCTGTGTAACGTATCTATATTGGCGATCCCTCCACTCCGATTCCATAATATGCAACTACACTTAACATAGGTAATATGTCTACCCAGTAGAAAAAGTATGTAGTACACAGATAAATATCATAGATCCTATTAGATTCCATGTACATACATAAATGTATGCATCTTCTGTGCATCATACTCTGTACTATGATATCACACTAACAACATATCATATCTAATATTTTATTCAAGTTGAAAAAGTTTTTCAAGAAATGAGGTTCTGCCTTTTGTTTTTGTTTATAGCCAACTTATTACTTTTACGGATGTGTATTATAATATGAAAACTTGGGTACTTGTATATTAATATTGTGTACTTTATGTTTTATGTGGCCTCTGATCTGATGTATCTATGTGTACAGAATGTACACCCTAGACTCTACAAGTGTATTTACACTTTACCTTTTAGTAAAGTTGATACATATGATGTTGTGATTGTGATTGGATTGTATATTGTGTTGTGTTGTGTTGTATTGTTTTGTAGTGCCGTCTTCAACTTCATCTTCATCTTTACAATTATTCATAATATGGTCAGTACAAATGCCTAAACATTTATCTGTGTGAAATCAATTAATGTGAACACACGAATTGTAAATGATAATATCAAATAGCTATATATGTACAATGTACGAGGAACAACATGGACTTATACTTTGTCTTTGGTATTTGGTATTCTTCTCTGAGATCATCTTGATGTTGAGAGAGTAACAGAATCATAATGTAATTTAATAAATTAGCATACATCATTTGTACCATCACACATGAGTATCAAGTCTCAAGTATAAAGTATAAACAAACAAACACACGCGAAAAATATAAATATTGTAGTTACTTTCCAACTTGATCGGGAATGGTCAAAGTATGTACTGTACTGAAACTTGATCCGGTGTAAAACAAAATGAAATCTGATGTTGAATGTTGTAGATACTAGATACAAGACACTGATTAATATCGATGCTACATAATACATAATATAATTCAAATGTACAATGTTCAGGATAATACATATAATGCAACATGGTTGTACTTTTAAGAAAACATGGCGAATGGCGAGGAAGATGCTCAAACTGAATAATTAAAACTGAAGAAAGCAGTATATCCGTGTATCAGTACATCAACTCATAATAGTCATAATACAACGTTTAAATGTATAAAGTATAAAGCGTAAAGTATAAACACAAGTAAGTTAAACAAGGATACAAGGATTCGCCGTTGGTCATTGATTTAATAACAGAGTTGAGAAAAAAAGATGGTTTTGAAAAATCTCAAAAAAGATGAGAGATGCTCATCTACTCTTTATACGACATGCATTCATCTATCAATTCACGTGCTATCACATGTTTAGTATAGAGTATAGAATACAGAGTATAGCTGCGTATTATATTGTGCACATGTTATTTTCTTTCTCGAAAAGTAATTTATACAATAGTGCACAATTCAGGGTTTGGAATTGTGGCAGGTATGTTTGTTGTTGTTGTTGTTTGTAGATACTTGTGAGGTTTTTAACATAATAATATTATTATGATGCATGATATCATAGCAAACAGGAATTTAAGATTGAATAGAGGAGAAAAAATATTGAGAGTACTATATTATCACCTCCTTTTCTTAATTGTACCTATTTGAATTCAAATTTTCAAGCTTGTATCATACATCTTGAATCGCTCGGCGAGTGGAGATTGGAGCATTAAAACCTCAAAGTTCCGAGCTCCAAGCTCAAAGCTCAAAGCAGATGATATGAAGGAATAAGTAAATTTGAATGCACATTATACATAATACATGTATTATTGACCCGTCTCACCTTTCTTTTCCGCTCGCTTACCACTTACCAACGAAAAAAAGCTGTGTGTTATACTGCGTTCAATAATTACTGCTAAATTTTGCCCCATTTTCTCTGTAATAATAATTATCGTCCTCTTCCACATCAATTTCCATATCTTCTATATAGATTATAGGTCCATAGATTCACATAATATCTGTATAGCAGTCTCTTCTCTTTTGTGATTCATTTTATTGTTGGAGAATCGGAATTTCAGCGCAACTACGAACCAAAAGGGTATTAAAGAATTTTCGCCATATGGCACACTCACCACACACACTAAAAAATACAAAAGACTAAGCACACACGTCAAGTCTTAATTAGATGTTGTGTGTTGTACGTTGTAAAGGAAGCTTCATGTGTTGTGTACCTACAAATCTTTTATAATTAAACCTTTAGCCAACAGTCATTTCATTATTGGTTCAGTCAGCAATGTTCATTTTACAAACGTAGTTAGAAACTATCAACTACCTAATACCTGCACACTAGACACTTGAACAAACATGCCGTTTCGAATTTCGATCAATAATCAATACTAATATTTAGATGCTTCGTGTATCTAGGATGTAGGATGTAAGTTATATTTGAAATTTAAGATTTGAGGGTAGGAAAAAGAAAAAGAACAGAAGAGAAATATGTGACCTCAGAACTCAAAACATATTATGTACATTTGTGTATTTTGTCTAGTGTATAAATAATGATACTGCTGCTTCATCAATTATAAAAATAATTTTTCCCTGTACCACTTCACCACAAACGAGTGTGTGCCTGTTGTCTATGTCTGTAGTCTGTATCATGAATCTTGAACCATGAAATATGTATGTATTGAGTATTGATACATTGCTTCAAGTTAGAAATTCATTCACAAGACAATAAAACATGAGCAATGAAGTGTGTCAATTATTTATTAGCATCTATCTACAATACAACAGTAATTATCATCTGAGGTACAAAGAAATTATAGACAAAGAAAAAATATGTGTAAACAAGAGTGAAAGAGAAAATATTTTTAAAAATTAAAAAATAAAAATTAGTAGGTACGGCAAATTAACAATTACCAATGATTTTTCTGGTCAAATGACTTTTTTCTGATACTTCCTTCTCTCTATTTCTTATTTTGCTTCAGCACCTTCCAAAACATTTTGTAGACCTATTTTCATTTACCATTGCTATTTGCTATACAGTGCAATATACATCACAAGTATGTATACATCTGTCCACAAAGCATGGTATAATAAAGATACATGAGACACAAGACGTTGTCTCTTTCCGTCTAAATTGAAATTACGGTCATTTTGTACAATAATAACATCACTAATACTTACTACTTACTACTGTATGCACAATATTGTTATTGCTGCTGTCGAAAAAATTAAAGAATAGAATAGTTTTTTTTATTGTTCAGTGTATTTTATGTACGTGTGGCTACAGACAACAATGTGTAATATACAATGAGGGCACAAAATCACAAATGTGCACATTGGACATTATTGTAACTAATAAAACTGGCTGTTTGTTCTGTCTTATTTTGTTTCCTATTGCTGAACTACTTGCTCTACTACCTGCTCTTGTGACTTGTGACAGCTTTCTCTTTCTCTAGTATGCTGGGGAATCCCTTTAAATTTCGGAGATAAATGATGTACTCTTAAATTCTAAATTCTAGTCCAATTGTAAATTGCAAAGCATTTCTTTTGAATTTGAACTGTTGATTGTTGATATGAGATCTCCGTGTCACTTTTTAACCTCGTCAGATTTTTTTACTCTTGAACTAAAATGGTTTAGGATAAAACTAAAAATATGTTCTTTCATTTTTACATCTCCAAACATTATTAAATGCCTTTTAAGCTTGAAAAACCAGGGCAAACTCAAAGCTGAATCCGTTATAAAAATTTGCATTAAAATAAAGTTAAGAGTACAGACTAGAGACTCAAGAATCACCACAATATCAAGTATCAAGCAACTGCCAAACGGACGGAGTTTGGAATTTGGAAATGTATTCCATGTTTTTTCGCCTACATCAACACCACCCACAAGATTCGTCACTTGATTTGCATCTACAATCCAATCCAGCCCAATCCAATCTACGATCTACATGAGCAACGACAAGATGTGAACAATTTATAAACTATTTCTGTAGCTTTCATTTGTAAAATTAGCAGCATTACCAAAAACAAAAAAGCCTAGTTTTTTTTCTTATGAAAATAATTTTGACAGAGTGGTGACATGCCTTTCAAATAAAGTATCACAAGTCAAAAGTCAGAAGGCTATCTATCTAATTGGTCATTTTTTCCAATGTAAAAAGCTTTTCTGCAGACATTTACATATGTAGTGTATAGTGTACTGTAGGCTGAATGTTGACTGCTGAACGCTGGGCTGGCTGCTGACATTACAGTAGACTATGGTGATAGATGACAACTGTTAAAGCCACAGCTCCAAGCTCACAGCTTGTCTGTGGTTTGTCGTGTCTATTGTCCATCTGAATATTTAAATTTTGCCGTGGGTAATGTTCCTAAATACTTTTGATTTTCATGATTTAAAAGGACTTGTATGTATCTTCTTTGAGAATTGGGAATTGGGAACCTGCTTTGAGATTTGAGATTCTGTATTCTTTATTTTGTATTTTGGTTAACATAGACATTTTACACTATATTCCTTCTTCTTTGCAACTGTACGGTTCTTCCTTGGTGTGAGTTGGAATGTGGTTCGGCAGTGAATATTTTCTCTTGCATGTCAAGTCACAAAGCGGACATTTTTCCTTCTCCTCGCTGTGAATGCTGTACTCATGAGTCTTGACATGAGATTTTTTAATTGCTCGGTAATCACACAGAGGAAATGAACAAGAGTATGTTTTCTCTCCCTTGTGAGTCAAAAGATGGAGATTGAAATAACCTTTTCTCTTGGCTTCATAATCACACTCTGGTTCTGGACATTTGAATGGTCCGAGTTCAAAGTGTAATTGTTGAACATGGGCTACGACGCACTGTCTTGTTCAAGTATATTATTTTATCCGTCTATTAACTTGAGAAAAGTTAATTAAATTCTGTATCTGCAATCTACCGTCTACAGCGACTGCTTTACATAACTCCATTTGTTGTATGTTGCATGTTGTATGAGCCACTGGCACTGGGCACTGATGTCAAAAGTTCAGAGTGCAGAGTCGATTCCAAATTCCAAACCACAAACAAACGCCAAACCAAACCACCAAAATAAAATTGAGATATGGAGTATGGAGAATGGAGAATGAAGAATGTGGAACGTAGAAAGAGGATGAAACCAGAAACCAGAAAAAAGCTCGGATAGAAGAAACAACACCGCGGTAGTTGAAAACATGGAAACAATTTGATTAGAACAAGTCGATGACGAATTTTGTTGGCATATTAAAATACAAAGGGAAAAAGGACGAGCATGAAATTATCTCCAGATTCTAAATGTTCACATGTATTTTGTAGTTTGATAAAAAATGAACCATGAACATTCTTTCGGTGATTTTTCGTCTTGGAAAATGCTTGCATTTGACATTTGACATTTATTGACACGTGACGTTTGAAATTGAAGAGGAATGTTTATGCTTTGTCCTATTTGTCATCTATCCTACGCTCTCATCTCTCGTCATACTTATTTTTCTCTCCGCTATCTCACGCATTACGCCGCGTGGATAAACTTTAGCTTTTACGACTGTCATTTGAAATTTGAGAGTTGAGATTTGAGATTTGAAACGTAACAAAAATAGAATTGGAGCTCTATCTCTAATCACTAAATGTTGAGGGTAAAAACGCTCATCTCAGGATTTAACTCCTTTCTTTGGTACCTACGCTAAAATGTACAGTCTACAGCGTTGTGTTCTGGGCTGTGGATGCATTGACACATTTTACATTACACACTGAACACGGAACAATCATTGACAAAATTTTAACAACTATCATGAGCAGTCGTTGAAAACAAAATATCTGTATTTCATTGAACTTGATTTTACAAAATTTTAATTTTTAATCTGTCTGTATTTTCATTGAGCCGAGTTTTTAAAGGTCAAAGGTTAAGTCAGAAAGTGACAACAAAATGGAAAACCTCCCGCGTGACCTTAAATTAGCTATTGAATCCAGATTTGCGGAACTACTGGAAATGAATAATGAAATGGGTGGAGTTTATCGAGTGGTGACTAAATTAAGCAGAAACCGTCAACTAGTTGAAAAAGTTGAGAGAATGAAACTTGATAGAGATAAAATTGGGATTCTTCAACCTGTTTTTCACTGGACTCCGTCATCAGATTCAGCAACTAGGCACAGTCAGTTTTTTTCTCCTTGTTTCAATTTATTATTTATTATTCTGATTTTAATAAATACTAATAAACAATATGATACAATATATAATGTACATTTAAAATTTACTCATGTCCTGTATTGTGTATTTCATTAGAATTTCAAAAGAGCTCAACAAGGTCCAAAAAATACCAAGAGGATGCAAAAGCACTTGCAACCAGTTTTACAAATAGTGTGGAAAAGAATCGAGCTGTGAAATTAGCTAATATGATTACTGCTTTTGCAGAGGATGCTCAGGACCTCGCTTGGGGTCATTACGTGAGGTCACAAATATTTGTCGGTTTTGGAGGGGAAGAAGCGTGCTCAATTTTCCTGAGGGATGAACTCGAGAGGGCACTAAAACTTTTGAAGAAAAATCACAATCATCCTCGTCATCCTTCTCATTCTAATTTGAAGAAACAAAATGTGAAGGAATTCCTCCGTGAGCTCAACAAATTCTTAAAATCTGAATTTGCACTTGGTCATTTGGCTCGGTTGGACCAAAAGAAGAGAGAAGGTGTTGAATTGGCTAAAAGTCTAGGTTCTCTCAAGTCACCGAATAAAAAGGCACCGGCTCTTGAAGATTTTGTAGAGATTCGATACAGTTCAAGTCGAGGTCGTCATGTCGTTGTCACAAAACAAGTTCCTGCGGGTAAATTGAATACAATACAATTTGTCATTTTTCAATGCGTCATTTAGTATACTAATCAAGTATTTTTGAAGATTTTCCATCAGCTCTTCTCAATTCTCAATTATTACTTTTGCATCTTTCAGGAACAACTTTACTCGTGGAGAAGCCATTTTTGTCGGGGCTCGTGGATATTTTCAAGATGGAAATTGGATATTGTCATCATTGCACCAAACGTGGATTTAAACCTCTTCCTTGTCCAACTTGCGTTTTTGTAAGCTTCATTAATATTGGTTCAAAACTTTGCAATTTGCAATTAACAATTACCATGTTCTTAGTAGGCAGCTCAAATTTTTTGGTAGGTATAAGCGCAGAAAACAGTTTTGCATAGAGCAAATTTCTCTGTTTGTTTCCAGGTTTTATTCTGTAGTGACAAATGTCGAGAGGAGGCTCAAAACTACCACAAATATGAGTGTCCTTGTTTCCCCGACCTCCATGACATTTTGAGCACACTTCCGGATACCAACCAGACTCGGTGGCTGATTGCATTCAAGTTGATCTGTTCTCTCGGTCCGGTGGAATTATATAGTCAATTTCAAAGGGAAAAAGTACCCTCTGGAACCTCTGCTTCTCCTGATACTGCTGAGGGTAGTAAATTCTTGATTCAAGGTTGTGATCCTTTGACCGGAATTTTTGACCCCTCTTCTTTCCACGCCGTTCGTCATGTTCAGCGATTGCATCAGCCATTTGTATTTCAAAATATTGTGCTTGCCTTAGCCTTAATTAAAGTGATTGAGACTCGAACAGATTTTTTCCAGTTCCAGTTCCAACTCGATCCAGAGACAAAATTACAGTTCAAAAATTATGTTGTTGAGATCCTCTTTCAACAATTTGACAGTACGATATTCTACGTCAACAGTCGTGGGTCATATCGAGCTGCCATTTCTCCGACCGTCCTCCTTTTCTCCCACTCTTGTGACCCCAATGTCATTGCCTGTGAAATTCGTCATGGTGATGGAGTGAGAGCTGTCAAAGTTGCAGCGCGGGATTTGAAAGCCGGAGAAGAGCTCTGTGTCAGTTATACTCCACCGTTTTACAGGATGGAAAAGAAGCAGAGACAGGAGAAGTTGATGGCGTTCCATAGATTTAAATGTGATTGTGCCGCTTGCTCAAACTTCTGGCCTGTCATGACTGAGGAGGAATTAAAAGGATTTCGCAATGTTAATCCAATTTTCTGCTGTATAAGTTGCTCCAAATCCGAATTTGAACCCAAATCAACATCAACTGACATGAAAAAGACACCCTTGATTTTACAAGGATTGAAATTAAAATGTCCAGTTTGTGAATCAGTCTACGAGCAAGAAACACTGATGTGTCAATTTGTCAAGCATTTGAACAGTCTGGAAAAAGCTCTAAATTTAATAGAGCAAGATGATGAATGGAAAGGAGTGAAAGGTCTGTTGGCTGCGTCTACTTTCTTCCAGGAAAATTGCCAACCACCTTCCCTTCATCAAATCAAGTGTCAAGAAATCCTTGGTAAAGTGCTCTCATTTTCCTACTCTCATTTCTAATGGTCCGTTAATTATTATTATTATTATCATTCATGTTTCCATATTATTTCTATAAAAGTTAAGATGTTTCGTTTTTGATGCTTTCTGTCAAAAATGCTGTCATTTTTCAATATTTTCATTCTCTACATATCCAAGAAATTAAATAGTAGTTGAAACCCCTTTGAAATCTTGTAATGAATAATCAAGTTAAAATACTAAATGTAAAAAAATGTTTTGAATTCTCATGAAAGGATGAAATTGATTTCATCTAAAATATAAAATTGTCAGTAGTCAGTAGATTTTTTTATTGTTATTATTCTTGTATTTAATGAGTGAATGTGTCGCAAATGCACATGTGTTTAACGTTTATAAATTATTACTACTTACTACACTTGCAGAGATTATGAATCAAGGCGATGAAGTGTGAAATCCTCCACCATTCATGAGTCCTTTTCATCAGTTTTTCATTGTAATTCTCCGATGGGCTGAAAATTTCTTTTCATACCCGCACATTATGTTGAATGTTGAATGTTCATTTTTTGCACAAACATAACTTGTTATTTGATATTTGATACTTGATATAATATATTATATATGAGAACTTGATTGTATCGTAATATTATGTATTTCAATTTTTAATGAAATTATCCATACAAAATTCAAAGTATAAATCATGTTAACTATACAAGGTGTAATTTTATGAAATATTTTGTTATTTGTTAGAATAAGAATTTAGTTTAGGCAAGAAGGAAAAGTAAGGAAATTCCCATTGAATTTTTTTTCTTGCATGTCATGGTGAAAATAATGTAAATTGAAGATTTAAGTATAGAACTTTTCCTTGTATTTGAAAAATGTAATTTTCTAACTGTCTCGGAACGTGTGCAGTATTATGCTCTTTGTCAAATGTTTTGTACTTTA
>JAQGBH010007346.1:0-11140 GCA_034698265.1 Sminthurinus aureus
TTGATTGATATGTATTATGATACCTCGAGCCTCAAACCTCAAACGCCGAACACGTTTAACTAGTAACATGTTGTGCTCTGTGCTCCCCTTCATATATATTATACATACAAAAATACCTCGGAATGGAGCTATTTGAAAACTGTTGACATTGATGAACTCTGAAATCATTATTACTACAATACTACAAGTAGTAGTATTTAGTACTACATAATATTAAATAGGTATTCTAGATTTGTATATTGTTGATAGGTACAAATATAGGTATAATAAACCTACACCGCATGATTCAATACAATGTGCAGTACAATATTATAGGTATTTTATGCATACAATATACAATGTTTACAATGTTGTTTCTTTTCTTTACACCCAATGCGTTTCTAATGTAAAATACAAATTATACCTATAGTCTTCTTTTACTACGCTCTAGAATCTAGAATCTTCTCTATATTATGCATACTGTATTATTCACCTTTAAGGTATGTACAATTTATGATGTATATAATGTATTATGTACAAGCACAGAGTCACGTATTCACATTTCAAATCCATAACAAAAGTTTGCCAGAATTTTAATTCAAGGGTGTTTTATTCTGATTGATTGTAACTTGTACAAGGGAATCGGTATAGTCTATATACATGTATTCATATGTGTACTACATATACTATATATAAATTATAATCAATGTATCATGTTTTTTTCAGACAATTGGCAATTGGCACACGACAATAGTCCAGAAAGCTATTGGGAATTCGGAGAATGCTCTGCATATGTATGTATATTCTTGCGTTATGTACAATAGAGTCTGATACATATGTCTCATTAAATGTCGTCGTAATAGTGTCTTTGCTGATTTTTGTCTCTTCTGGAAATTCTTCAGGGTTTACATTTATCCAATATTTTACTCATCCGAATGGTACAATGCTGAGAGTCAACCTGAAAGTCAAATTATGACTGGTGATCAGAGTTCATACTGTTTCTGTCTCGCTGCTTTCTACTGCATTGACTATGAGTTCTACATGTGACATCAGTGAAATGTGACGAGTGACGAGTGACGAAGTACTGCACCAACAATTAGTGCTCAAATGTGGATTATACAGATTACAGATGCAGGGGGACAATCATGTTGATGGTTTATGCTCGATTATACGTTTTTATGCTAGTACTTGAATTGAAAAAACTTACCTGGGCCAATAAAAGCTTCTGAGCCAACACAACACCTGAAAGATGATAACATATTATACCATACACATAATAGATATACTGTTTTTTTCAATTTTCAATATAAACAATGATAAATGAAAAGTTATCCGAATTCTGCATATTATATAATTCTGCATAATATAATATGCAGAATTCGGATAATTTTTCATTTATCATTGTTTATATTGAAAATTGAAAAAAAACATATTATTTTAATACAAAAGTGAAAAATTACATAATACACAGTGGATGGTGAGTTTAAGCATTACTTATGAGCATGCTTTCATTTTTAGTTATTTTTGTACAGGATATAGAAAAAAGAAAAAAGAGCAAACGTGTTAGCAATTATTTAACTACAAATTACAATATGTGCCAGCAGGAAACGAAACCAAATATGTACCTATAATCTATAATATCATCTATACATGATGCATATTTGAAAAACATAAACTAACTGCGCTGCAAAACTTGGTAAATATTATGCATTAGGATACACAATACACGATCCACATGTATGTATGTATTATTTATGTAGTGCAGAAATCAATAACACATAATATTATATCAAGCTATAACAATGTGCTTAACTCTGCTTTTTAATTAAATTGCAACGTAATTAATCTACTATTGTTGCAATTTTGTTTTTTGTTTTTCTCTCCTACACTCACAGTTTGTGTTGTGTGGTGTGTTTTGTGTTTCAACATTAGACATTAAGGTTTCTTGTAAAATTGTCACAATTCATCATATTTTACAAATGTCGTTGTAATCGTTAGCATATTATTTTCATCACTATTATTATTATTATTGTCATCATCATATTTTTCATAGATATAATAAATACAAATATAATACATCCTATTCCTATTGAACATTGAGGTATCGTACGATGTAATTAAACTGTATTTATATTACAGTAACGATTATGCAAAGAACATGTTTGGTATTTGGTATTATGATCCTTTTAGTTATGCGTATTAGACTGATACTTAGTAAACAGTCTACCTAGAACCTAGAAGCTATAGTGGATAGTGGAAGCTTGAAGCACGTCTTACTCTGATTACAAATTACAAATGAGCGATTCATTCATCCATTCATTCCAGTGAGCAGTAAGTATTTACTGCATAGTGCATAGTATCATCTATCATCCAAAGCAGCAAACGTTTTCATCAACTCTTTTGTCTTTCTCTCTTTGTGTCTTCGTGTCTTTCTTCGTATTAAAAGTATATGTGTATTTTTCAAATTTGCTGTTACAAGCAAAAAAATCTTAATCTTTTGCCTTTTGCTGATAAAACTCGTCTTGACTGGGCTTTTGTCTATTTTGATGAAACACAAGCAAAAAAATGAATGAATGAATGAATGACATTAACATCCGAATATGTACATAATAATTAATAATACACTCAAGTACATGGCTAATAAGTAGTAAATTACTTGTGTCTTGTGTGATATGTACGTTAAAGTAGAATAGCAAAGAAAGCACTAAAAATGTTAGAGAAGCATTAGAAATTATATCTGTACTGTTAAAATAGTTAATATCCTATGTATTTTTGAGAGGATGCCAAGATGTAAAAGTGAGAAGTTTTTTAACAATAATCGGTGTGTATATGTTCAGTGTGATTATCTTGAATTTTACATTAGTCATATTCCATATTCCTCATCATCATATTTGTATAATATTCTATATTCTCGGTTCTCCGTCTATTTGATTGTCTACGACGTATTTCGTCGCCTTTTTTAACCAATGCTTACAGAGTACAGAGTATAGAATACAGAAGACAGAAGGTTCAGACTTATGTCATTAGTTTATGTTATTACAATTTACAATCAAGAAGGAAATGCACCTCATGTTAAAAGCATCAAAATAAATTAATGGAAAAAATAAACGTGCTAGCTATACTAGCTACTAGCTGCTAGTACATTAAATTTGTAGATTAAAACAAATTGAACTGTTTAAATAAAAATATTCTGACCTGAAAAAATATTGACCATTAAATTATCACTTTTACTTGTTGTTCCGACTTGTTCCGCACACATACATGTATGAAATCATTGAGATTTGTGTATATATTTACTATTTACATGCTATTTTTTATTTATTGTTTACTCGTATTTCTGTATCTCATATGTGTGTTGTATGTTGTATGTGTATCAGCAAGTGGATGAGTGTTGACTGTTGACAAATCAAGGTTGTAGGTGGTTATTGACTAAATACTTATTGACAACTAACTACTAGACACTTTGAAAGGAAAATAAAAAGCTTCCATTAATTTTCTCTATCAGCAATCATCAATTTTTTTCGTCTTTATATATATTTTTGTAGGGAATTTTAATTTGGCTCACAACTCACAATCCAGAACTCAGGAACACTGAACACTACATCAACTATCAACTATGAATAAAAATAAAAATAAATATAAATCTTGATGACTCATATAATATAACTTCAAACTTAATCGAAAATTGAAAAGCTAAATAATATTCCGAGTTACGAGACTTGATTAAAGATTCAGTAAATAATAATAACTAAAAAAGATCAACATGGAAAAAATTCAATGTTCAATGTTCAATACTGATTGATGATTAATGATGATATTGTGCAATGTGCAATGTGCATGTGAAGTGGTCATCAAATTGGTTTATGTCATGCATATCATAATATATAATGTCGAGATATTTAATTGTTACTTTGAGGAAACTATGAAAAGCATTTCCCCTTCAGCAAGTAATGCATAGTGTATCGTGTAGGAGGAAGGAGGTAGGAGCGGAACTCGTGGAATAATTATAATTTACTTTTTCTATCTCTCACCTATCATCTCCACCTTTGTATTAGAGGTGCATATAGGTACACATTTATACGTATATATGCATTCTACATAAAAACGCGTGTAACCTTCAACTTGAATCAGTATAAAATAATAAAAAATGCAAATATTGAATAATGTAAACCTCGTACTTTGTACTGTATCTGTGAACCTGTGAACTACTGTGCATGCTGATGGGAGTCAAAGATTCTAATTTTTAATTTTTAGTTCCACACACATATTACATGTATGACTTTTTCCCTTTTACTATAATATCTTTATAATTCATACTCACTCACATATCACACACACATTTCCATTATTATGTATGTTCAATGTTCATTAATACATATTAATATTATTATGATTATCGAGTATCGTCATCGACGTTATCATCATACTTTTTAGAGTTCATAGTTCATTCAATTGTCATATTCTGATTGAATCTCAAATCTCAAGCCTCAACTATTAAGCATGGATGAAGGAATGTCAAATGGTGTAAATAATCATTATAACTTTTTGGATCTTATACATTTATTAGTTGTTTAAGCAGTTATCCTTTATGATTCAACATTCAACATTCAAGATAAGTATGTACACAAAACATAAAGAAGTATGCGGGACAAATAGTAAATACATACGGATTTTGAAGTTTTTTTCCTGCTGACTGATTACTGACTACTACTCGATATTCTTATTCCTTGTTCCTTGTACATTTTACATTTTATTATCATAGAGATTTGCTTAGACGATAATGTGCATTTTGCACTGATTATCTACTGGACTACTGAATTTATTAAATTCATCATTCCTAATTCGTAACCTTTACCGTTTCCCATGACCTTTCAAAAATAAAGAACCAGTTTCTCACAGTTTTAATGTCTCGAATATTTATGCCTACATATAATATATATGATACTTGATAAAAAACGAATTTTTTAGTGATGCTACTTTTAATATTGACTTAATGTCTCATCAAGGAGGAAAATATGACAAATAGGCTTGCCTTTTTTCATCACACGTTAAGTTAAACACTGCTTAGTAGTTGATCAAAGAGCGGATTTTTATCTATTTATCTTCAATCTTCAATTCTCAATTCATTTATCTTTCTGCTCAATGTTCAATACTCAACGCCAACGCTCAATATATTTGCATCATATCGTACCTCTTTTCATCCTGTTTACAGTTTACAGTGTACAATGTACAATTTACAGTGTACAATGTACAATGTACAGTGTACAATGTACAGTGTACAGTTTACAGTGTACAATGTACAATGTACAGTGTACAATGTACAGTTTACAGTTTACAGTGTACAATGTACAATGTACAGTTTACATTATAATATCGCAACTATGATGCTTTTTCAGGTTGGCCCATGTCCTATGTAAACTTGAAACTTGAAATTTCAAAGTGTTAGAATTTAAACGATAAACTTTCTCAATGATGTGAAAAATCAAAGTTGGCAAATTTTCTTTATCAATCACCATTACTCCAGACAGTACACAGTGTACAGTGTACAGTAGATGGGATGAGAAAATTGAACTTTGGTTGAAAGGTCAACATGTATAAAAAATAATAAAAATATCTTACGTAAGAATTTACCGTTTACCGTCCACAGTTTACAGCTTAGACTTGAGAATTGAGACTACAGAGTTTGGAGTACAGTGTATTTATCAGTAAGTAATCAGTAATTGGTAATAGAGATAATAATTTTATTTTTACATTTGGATTGGATCATTCGTTGAAAGCATGCTCCAAGCTAGAGTCTAGATTCTAGATTTTGGAATCTAGAATCTCAAATCATTCAACTGTAAACATTGTACAAGTACACGTATAACATATAAAGTATAAACAACAAATATAGTAAATAGCCTTGTTTTTTTATTTTTGACTCACTACTCCCTAAATATTAAATATTGAACACTAAACACCAAACTAAGAAAATTTTGGATTCTGGATTCTAGAAAGAAAGTAGAGAAAAAATAAACTAAAAACATATTTAGAGATAAGATTATAATTTATAATTTATAGTACAAGCTGTAAAGTTCAAGTTTATTAAGTATCAAAGTGTAGAGTGTAGAGTGTAGATTGTAGAGTGAAGAGTGACGAGTGAAGAGGAAAGATAATAGATAATATGATTGAATGTAATGTTATTTTATTTCATTTCCCATCTCTTCCGTCTTTTCCCTTTCACGTGAAAGGGAAAAGTTCTGGTCCAGAACATGTATGTTGTAAGTATCTATGCTATAAGTGTCCTTTATTATGTATTCATTGCTAAAAATATGACACTCTTCTTAATTTTTCAGTTCAATGATGTGTTGTTCAAAATAAAAAATAGGGACATTTACAATTTATAATGTAAACCATATGAGCTGAAAAGTGAATAGTGAATGCTGCAAAATAGGATGAGTGTGAGCTGTGAGCTGACTAAAATACAATATACAATATACAAATAAAGCATAATGTATAATGAGGTTATAAAACACGTGTAGCTGTGTACAGTTTACGTGTGTACGTGTGTGGAACTCAAAGGCTTTGAGTTTTGACTCCAAGCTCAAAGTGATGGATAGGGAAAAGACTGATTGTGTGAAGAATTTAGACAACCGAATGTTCCCGTTTTCAGTTTTCAACTTTGATTCTTAATGCTTTTCCGTCTTCATCTACTATCTACTTATGTACGTTGCACGTATTCACTTCTTTCATTTTAACTGCCTTACGCCTTACTTTTCTCAGTTTCTGACTTTTGCAACTGCTATTGCTAAGAATGTGTGTAGTGTGTAGTGTGTATGTGAATGTGCATGTGTGCGTGTGAGGATAAAGTATAAAGTATAAACACGAGTTGAGCAAAACCAAGCAGAAACAGAAGTCAAAGAACCAACCACCACCCAAAAAAAAAGTACCCGAGTTTGTTCTGCTCCATGCAAAAACTAACTCGGAATTCTCTTTCTCTCTATTTCTATCTGTCTATCTATCTATCTATCTTTTGCTCTGCTCTGTCTTTCACTAAGTATGTCGTGGCATGAAATTTTCTTGAGTCTTGAGTACAAAAAAAGTCGCGACTCCTCTGCTGCTGCGCTCCGACCCGATATAAAATAAATCTTGTTTCTCTTGAAGTTTTTACGTACTACAAACTACATCTTACATATATAGTTCTCATAATAGGTATGTATTTATACAGACCGATCTGAATCACACAGCTCAAATCTCAAAGCTTATAGTTTACACACATGGTTTTTATGTTTTATCTGTGTTCTGTACTCTATATTCTACTGCTCGGTATTCGGTATTCGGTACACAATGTGTGTACATTGTATAATCAAAATCTAGAATATTATCAGTATTATTATCAGTTTATGTAGTTGCCCTTCTTCCGCTGGCAAACCAAAACCAAAAACTTGCAACCAGCAACCAGTTACTAGTCACTAGTCACTAGTAAGCTAGCAGCCAACAGCCAACAGCTAGCAGCATCAGTGATTCCGGATATTTTCTTTCAGCTGCTTTCCACTATTATGTAATATGTATAATACGCGTATAGATTCCTTTGTATGTTGTATGTTCTGTATGTTCTGTATTCTGTATGCAAAAGTAAAAAGTATATGTATATAACTAAAATGAGTTGCCTACTGCCCTTCTCTATTTTCTTTGATAATGGAGGGTTATAAATGTTGATGACTCAACAAGCTATTCCATACGATGCATACACACAAACATGCATAATACATACAGATACATGTGTAAAACACAGTCATTTCCTACCCAAACTTTACTCGTACATTCATACATGTAATGTCCTATACACAGTTGTTTATTATGCTAAGTTTTGCCAGTCCCAGTATCGTTGGTTCCTGTAAGAAAATGTCATGTATGTACATATGTTTGTATGCATGTATGCGCAATGTGCATATCTCTCTCTTCCTCTCTCTTTTCCATTCTTTCAGTCCTACTTACTTACTTACTTAGATATCAACTATCAACTTCACTTTCATTCATTTTCATGTTGTGTGTTGTGACGACGACGTTGTGGTGACCACACAGTCAAAATTTGAGTCGTATTTAGCTCAACATTGTACACTGTACACTCCTGTTGCTATTTCTATTATTGTTTTGGCTCTACTTCCCACCATTTAAAATCTACTGTCACATAATAATATCAATTACCATTTTCATGATTTAATTATCCTCATCATCATCATCTTCTTCTACTTCTTTACGAGTGTAAGTAATACGAATCTGCATCGTAAATATAATGTTTTACGCATTAATATTTGTATTAGTGTTAGATATTGAATATTGAATCAAGTTCAATTTGATCTTTGTATTTTATTATTTTTGAAATATTAAATTAAACTATATTATATTATGGATTATGGCATATCACATATCATGCATGCTGAATTTTAAATTCTCAAGTTTGAATGTTAATTATTATTGATCGTATAGAAAATAGATAGAAAAATAGTTAAATCTCCATAAATGTTTCTTAATGTCTCAAGTTTAAGTTACTGGATAAAATTTAGGTCGTAAAATAATTTGTATGTTTGGATCACACGCTCTGGATTCTGAATACTTTTTTTACAGTGTTATTATTACTGCTGGGGTGCGTAAGTACTGAGTATTGAATACAGTATATATATACTGCTGCGTCCATGTGAAAAGTGCTACGTTCTACATTCTTCATTCTTCATTCAAACTCGAGAATCTACAATCTACAAGTGTAAAACTAGATCTATTCTTCTACTCGTGGCTCATTGAGAAGGACAGAGATTCTCTCTATTCGCCTTTGCAAACTGTTATCAGTGTGTGACTGAACTACCTAATATCTAACTGTCAATTATCAATACTCATATTTATACGGATGATTTACATCTTTTTACTACCAAGGATTCAAATATACACGGTTTTGAGCTGAGTGTGCTGGAAATTTGTTTACAATATAAAATATCAACTTCATTGATAAAAAGGATCGGATTGGATTCAATTGGATTGGACAGATATAACTGGGTGAGTCATTTTTTTCCTTTTTACACTCCTAACTCGTACTGTGTACTGTGTACTGTATAATACTAATCGAAGTTTGAAGCTTGAAGCTCAAAGCAATGTCAACACATATGATTGAAAGAAGAATGCATAACAAGAGCAATAATAATAATAATAACAATTTTATTATTACGAATTATCGAGTCATAATGAATAATAAGTAATGACTAATAACTAATGAATATGGATATCCATGTTCCATTATCTATTATATTATGTGTACCTATTTTAATACTACACTCTATACGCTATACTCTATACGCTATACTCTATACTACATACTACATACATCAAAACATAGAATATAGAATATAACCTCTAACAAACTGGATTGTATCAATAACAATGATTATGGCGAGATCATCAGAAAGAATGGAAAGTCATGAGAATCTGACTTGAGGAATGGAATGCACAACGTAGAATACCGATTCGGTCATGTGAATTCAATATAAACAAATCATTTCATCATCTCTATATATCTCTTTCTTTTTACTATATGCATGTAACGCCTACCACTATATCCTAATACTCATACAATTTGTTATGCATGTGATATAATAATAACCATCATAATAAAGATGATGATAATATTATTGAAAATATTTTGTAAAGAGAGAGACACACACCACAACACACATCACAATTGGTTCGAGTTTCAGTTTTCGTCCAAGTTTTAATACGTAGTTTGTAGTTTCTCACGGTACTCATTCATTCATTACGGATTTAAGTATGTATTGATAATACATCATGTTATGATCTCTCAAATTTACAACTAAAGAATAAAGCTAATCAAAATATTACTTGGAAATTTATAGAGGGAGAAAAAAAGAGATGCGCAATTCGATATTACCTTTTAAATTAAAAGTTTTAATATATCTTCTATCTTCTGTGCAACGTACGATGTGCAGTTAAAAAATGTAGGTATTTTGGTACTGATTATTGGTTACTGATGTACCTAATTAATTGAGGATAATCTGAATTCATTCCTTCATAAATGACAGTACAATACATTGACCGAAATGCCAACTAATTCTTCAATCTTCAATCAAATTGATCATGTGCTTCTTTTCCTTCATTTTTATCATTGGAAATTGAACCAACTAATTTAAAAGTCACTATTTTGTCATTTTTAATGTAAATACTTGCATCATCGGTGACCAATGCCGATAACCCATAATCCATAATATATATTATTGAGGAAAGTATTTTAAAATCTGTGTAAACATTGTCAGCAGACGGCAATGCTTACTGAGCGTGTACAGTATCTTTCCATTTTCCATAATATGTAAAAAGCAAAACGCCATCAAATAAATAAAGTTGTCCGGCAATAGAGGAAATGTAGAAGTAGGCAAACGACAAACGGAAGTAGCTAAAATACCAGGAACAAGGAAAGTATGTATACATGCATGAAAATACAAAATACTTTGAACTATATCCAATATATACAATTCTACTACGTAGTAAAACTTTTGATTCATCATGAAAATTTTGAAGAAGCATTTTTTCATTTAGGATTTTCTAAACTAAAAATCAAACCTTGAATAATTATCGATTGTAATCGAAGTAATAATAAATACCTATTAATTGTCAATTGTCAATGATTGAGAAAATGAAAAGAATTGAATAGTCAGCAATCAGGCGATTATATACTGTGTCCATATGTATAATAATTAATAATACATAAAATATAAAGTATATATCTTCAATACTACATCTTATTGTAAGCTGTGTATTAATACTCAGGAAAACGGCCGTCACGTAGGCATGTTATGTATTATTGTGTATTAGTGATTAGTGGTGTCATCTTTTCCATAATATATAATATGATACGTATTACGTACTGTCATCATGTTTCAATGAAAAAATCCCTTGCTGTCTGACGATATATCATAAATATTTCGGAATTGAGTATCCTTCCTGGCTACTACTAATACCCACCCCCCGGCGTCAAAATCCACCCCCCAAATCTGCCTCGACAGATCGATTCTCCTGACCTTCCCCCCCACTTATTTGATGGTCCCCCCACTCCCCCCCTTTCCCCCCCAAAATATTAAAATCCACCCCCCAACATAAAAACCACCCCCCTGATAAAAAA
>JAQGBH010007347.1:0-11138 GCA_034698265.1 Sminthurinus aureus
TTTTTTACATAAAAAGGAACAATATGACGGGGTCCTGACTTAAATTTTCTCAAAACATGTTTTTTTGAGGATCTCTAGTGTACACACATTCATTGCAGCTTTCTCTAGTGATTTGAATGGTCTTTTTTATTCTTATTTCATTTTCATTTTTTCCAACTCTCAACTCCCTTTCTTTTCCATTTATGCTACAAAATTCTACTAAATATGTATTCGCCTGCACATAAAAGTCAAGTCCAAGTCCACGTCCAAATCAAAGTCTTCATTTAGGTCATACTTGCATTTTTTCCCTTTCACAAAAAAGGAATAAAAAAAACCGGGATACTTTTCAAAAAGAAATGAGACGGAAAAGAGGGAGAAAAGGCAAAATAAAAGAAAGAAAGAAAAGAAAATGAGAACCAAATGAAATGAGAAGGAAAAGAAAACTTGGAAATTCAAACTGTAAACTCTAAACTGTATACTGTACACTCAAAGACATGGGCCTGCTTTCTCCTCTTCATAGAAAAAGGAATTGGGGAACAAGACAATACCGTTCAAATCTAAATTATTATCATTTGTGAATTCGTTCCACTTCTCCTTCTATTTTCTATATAAATGTTATGCTTGTAAAATCTAAAGTAAAGGAAATTGTCATAATGGCGTCTAATTGAAAACGAAAACGAACAGAACAGCAGAAAAGAAGTACGAGTATAGAGTATACGGCGGTTGTCAAGCCAAGCCAGGCCAAGAAAATTCAATACCGCTTCATACAAAACCAAGAGCACACGTCTTTCAAAGTTATCCAGAAAGTCAAGTCAATGTTAGATAGGAAATAAAGTACACAATATAGATGTATCAAAAGCACATGATACCATACCGTATATAACGTCAAATGCCCAGAAACCAAACCAAACCAAACCAAGTAATAAATATTACAAGACGTAAAAAGTACAAGTACAACCACAAGTACATAGAATACAGAATACAGAATGCAGACGATAAACCTCACTCTAAATTTCCCATCCTCTTCCTCTTCTTCTTTCCCTTCCTCCTGGTAGAAGAAAATAATAGAATTGAAGAATGACTTTTAGTGAGTACTGGGACTTAAAGCCAAAGAAAGGAGAGTAAAGAAATGAAATGAAAGGAGAAGGCAACCAGCCAACATACTACACATACACATATACACTGACACACACACAAGATTGTTGGGAAGGAGAGCCGGATGAAAATGGAAAGATGGAAAGTAAATGGGAAAGAGGGTGCTGGAAGACATGAATTTACATTCTTTTTTATTATGTGGGGCAGCCAAATGAATTTATATCATTTTCTTACGATACTGGCACTCTTTTTACAATGTACAAACCACTTTTGTACACCCCGGACTATCCAGGCAGGCACGTGGACTGGAATACTAGAATACTGGAATATTGGAATAGACTTTCTCCACTTTTTATTTGGAATATCATACTTTTTTAAACTCAGCTTACACATATAAAAAAACCACACAATCAAAACCAAACCAAGCCAATCTGCTGACTATTGACTTTCATATGCATCATTTCTGTGAATTTTAAAGTAGTGCATGTACCTACATTACCGTGTACATAATCTCTCCGTCCCTCTGTCCTAAAATATCAGTATCCAGTATCCAGTATCCAGCATGTTCAATGTTCAGTGTTCATGCTGGCTGGAACGTGAACGGAATTCATAGCTCACCCTTCATCCACCTTTCTTCCTTCATTCATTCATTTTCATTTTCTATATTATTTAGTAAAGTAAATGTAGCGGGATAAACCCCCGAAAAACGAAGGCATTTTGAAATCCTCCTCGGGTTTTAACTAAAGTTTTAGCTTAGATTGTTCATTGTTCATTGTTCACTGATTTAAGATATGCTCTAAAGAGCTGTAAAAAAGAAAGCCGGAGCAAGTAGAGAACAGAGGGAGAGAAGTAAAAAAGGAGTAAAAGAGAAATTGACTCATTTCTCAGTATTTGAAGCAACAGAATTACATTTAAATGTAGGTTAGCAACTCATGCTCCTTGTCCATGCTCAATGCTCAGTGCTCAGTGCTCAGTGCTCAGTGTTCACTACCCATGCTCATTATACATTTAAAGAGGATCAAAAATGCAGAGTACAAATGACGATCAAGTCGACAATGAAAGGAAAAGGAGTTCGGACAAAGTCAAACAGGATGAATTAGACAGACCAACGTAGACGAGACGAGGAACAAAACGAAGACAGGGACGCAATGTTACGTTTTCCACATCCAGATCCACATCCAACTCCAGTTATAAAATATTTAACTAGGAATGGAAACTGCAATACGTGTATTAAATACGTATGAAATGGAGTGATATTAGAATAATTGTTCAAGAGAGAGGAGAATGTGAAAGTGAAACTAGAACTATAACTAGAACTGGAACTGGAACTGGAACTAAAAGTCAAACTAGCAAAACGGTGTACTTTCTATGGTACAAAAGTCTGGAAAGCATGAAAATGTACCATAGAACAGGAGAAAGAAAGAAAGAGAGAGAAAGTGAGCGCGAATGAGAATGTGAATGTTTGTATGAGACAAAGAGGCTTGCTGAAGCAGAAGGAAGAAAGAGCATCAGTTAAGAATTGAGATGGAGAAACAAGTCGAGTTTCCTACTTCTTTTCCTTGTTCGCGTCTTCTCCGTCTTGTTCTCTGATCTAGATACATTATACATGCAATTTAAATTATATTATACGTCGTATGAAAATTTAACTTAACATTTACATGCATGAGAGCTATCAGTTTAAAGCTCATTGAAATGAACGCCACTTGTTCTTGTTCTTGCTCTGCTTCTTCCTCATTCCTCATGCCTTCTCTATCTGCTCTATCTCTGTACGGTGTACGGTGTACGGTTTACACAGGATATGTATGATTACGGAAAAGAATAAGAGTAAGAGCAAGAACAGGAACAAGAAAAAGAAGTTGCTCGCCAAGGCTTGTTCTCTTCTGTTCTCTTCTGTTCTGGCTGGCTTGACTTTACAACAGTTCTCATAGACCAAGAGACGAAGAAGACGGGAATAGGGGGAATAAGGTTGCTTTCTTCAAGAGGCAGAGTAACTTGGTCTAACAATATATTTTCCTGTGAATTGGAGACACAAATCGAAACGAGCATATGTGCAGAACGTGACTAGAAATTCATGTGTGGAACAATGGAACCGTTCTTAAAACTCAACTCTCGACTTCCACTTCCACTTTGACTTGTATCCATAATCTAGACTCTAGACTCTGCACTCTGCACTCAAGTCTTCAGACACTAGACTCTAGATTTTAGACTGTAGATTCTGAGCTCTTGCGTTTAAAAATAAGGCATTTCCCATCCTTTTCCTACACGCATTACGTTACATTACATTTTGTAATATAAACTCCTCGATTTCTCGATTCCTCGACTCTTGGATTCGATATTCTTGAGCGCCGTTTTTCTAAAGGGAAATTTATACCGATGCGTCCCATTCTCAAACTCAGTCTCAGTCACATTCACATTCTACATGCATATTTTGAATTTGACTCAAATTTGAGCATTTGACCGTCCACCGACGATCGTCAACCATGTCTACATGCTATGCACGATGTACAGTGTACAATCCACCGACTATTGTAGCCACGTTTAGATCCTAAAATGTAGAATGTGTGAGAGTCGTGCACTCCCCGACGTCACATTATAAGAGCAGTAACCGTAACAGTAATGTACATAATATAATGTGTGTGCGGCCTAATGTATGCATAATAATATCGTTACATGGGCTGAGGAAAATCCTCCTTCATTTTTGTTGCCACATGGCACATGGCGTTCTCAAAGCTCAAAACTCCAAACTCCCAATTCAAAACTCAAAGCTCAAAGCTCAAAACTGAATGGAGGTACAATGCATGTGTGCCACTACCACTACTCAATACTTACACTTTATTCTTAATGCTTAGGAAAGGGAAAGGAGAGAGAGGGAGAGAAAGTCAACCATGAATTCATTATTTTTGTGAAAACTCCTCCAAGACGGAAATAGTTTTATATAATTCATATGCTAATGAGCTCGAGGGTTTTGTTCAACGTTCAATGCTCAACGTTCAATTCTCAGTGCTCCGCGTGCTTTCCAAACGAGAAAGGAGAAAAGCGGGAAAGAAAAACTATCAGATTATGATTATTATTATTATTACTACTGCTTCACATTTGAAGAGTGTTCCTGCTGGCAAGCTGATTATTTCTTATTCTTGTGCTACACTTATTGTGTTGTGTTGGTATTTCTCCCGATAGATAGATATCAGGTACAAGGAACAAGGTACATGGAAGAAATGGTCGAAACAAGGAAAAGGACTGTAAATTACCTTTTAAATGTGTGTATTGTGTACTTTGTATTGTGTACTGGGTATGCACGTGCACGCGTTTTGTGTTTGTACTTACGCAACAGCTTTTTGCACATGCAACTAATGTAGAATGTGGCTGTCAGATTTGATTAATATTTGTTTAATAAGCCAAAATCAATGGTTTGGTTTGGTTTGGTTTGACTTTTGGTTTTAAGCTTTATTTTACCATTTCAGCTCAATCCTCAATTCTCAATTCTCAATTCTCGATTCTCAATTTGGAATTTGGAATTCCACATGAAATACAAATTCCTTTTCAAGCCCACATAGCATTGGCTTTGTTCTCGCTCCTGTTTGTAAAACAATGAAATAACCCAAAATATAAAATACAAGAGTCAAGTGCTTTGTTTCTGTTTGTTTTAGTCGTCCAAATTCAAATTCAAATCCAAGTTTGAATAAATCCACAATCTACAATCCACAGTTATTACATTAAAATGGAATCCGAATATCAAAATACCAGAATATATCCATCCAAAGGCAAAAGCATTTCAAACATTGCGTGATGGAACTGTGAATTTGGAAGGCTAGAAGAACCCCTGTTGTGAGCCCGTGCAATTTTTTCTTGTCTCTCTTTCTCCTTTTCTTTTTACCCTTTACTTTTTTTACAGTGTGTTCTGGATTCTGGATTGTGTCATTTATTAATGTGCTCTATGGGACTGAGGACTATGGAAGAAAAGAAAGAATCCAGTTTGAATGCTCAATGCTCAATGCTCAATGCTCAATGCTCAGTATATTGTAAGTATCTAGTGCATATTAAGAATTTTGGGTTGAGGATTGAGAAGCATTCAGCATTCAATTTTCAAATTTCAATTTCACACACAACAAATTTATTCAGGCATCTACTTTCCGAGATTTTCAGCACATTATGCTAGAAACTGGAAACTTCTTATTCATTCTATATTTCATCAGTTGGTTAAAAATAAAATCACGACTAGCGTAATTTTGTTCAAAGTTGGCTAATTATAATTTAAATATGTCTTTGGTTTCGTTGATCTCAAGGAATTGTGCATTAAAGAGAAAATAAAATTAGAACGTGCACAATCTACTAATTTTCCAAAGCAACACTTTCAACTCTCAACTCTCAACTACGTATGCTTTGGATAATTCTAGCATAATCTGGCTTCTAAAATCCTATGTTCCCTGTTCTATATTCCATGTTCCATACGCTAGGGATGGAAAGATAAGCACGATCTGCTCCTTTTCCCCACACACTGTACACTGTACACTTTGCATCGGCAGAAACATAGATTGTTTGGGATCCAGAATCCAGAATCCAGAATCCAGAATCCAGGATCCGGAGTTTGGAGTTTGGATGTAGCAAGTTGAAAAAGCGGTTGGTTGGTTCATTCATCAGATTTGCAAAAATCACTAATGTATATAATTTTGAGAGCTTCTTCATAGGAATGTGAATGTGTGTTCTGTATGCTAATGTCAAGGTTGATTTATTCCAGTTCCAGTTCTAGTTCCAGATTTTAGTTTCCAGTTTCCAGTTTTTCACGAGTTGAAAATAAGTTTAGAGCAGAGGCAGAGGACGTGTGTTTCTCACAGCCGTGTCTACTTTAGCACCCTGTTTACAACACAATACGAGTCTATCTGTAAGCTGTACACCGTACAGCGAACAGTGTACATTGGACATTGTATAATGTGAAAGGGACGGAGGTAAATTTAATTATATTACGGATTTATATTACATGCATATTCACTACATCAGTGTATAATCAAATCATCAAGACGAGCATTGCTTTCCCGTTCCTGTTCCAAACCTAAAGCCAACACTATTGGAATAGGAAGTAAAAAGAGTGTATAAAGTGCCGAGGAGAAAGAAGAGAAAGTAGAGAGTAGAATGTCTAGATCCTAGAGTCTCGAGTCTAGAGTCTAGAGTCTAGAGCAGACAGTTTTGTGAGTGTTGAAGGAGAAAAGTTCAGGATTTTCCTGTATTTGGCTAATAAAATCAAAGAGCCACACTTGTCCATAGAACTTGTTTCATGTGATTTAAAGTTAAGTAACACAAACTACACACAAAAACTACACTACAAGTGAGAAAAGCTCTCAGATCTCAACCTTTTCCTCATCCTCCATTCACCACTCTCAAATCTCCACTCTCTACTCTCTGTCTCTACTCTCCATTCACCATTCAACACACTTTACTTTCCTCTTACTAGTTTCATGCTCTCTCTCCACTCACTTCAACCTCTCACATTAGAAGGAAAAAAGTCATGTAAACTTTTATTCTGGAATAAAAATTTCCACATTTTCCAGCTAGCTTGAAACTAGATTCTACGGTCTAGGGTCTACGGTACACTGGATGGATAACGTATATCTCTATTCTAAATGTTAGTTTTCACATCTACATTTAGATTTAGATTTAGATTCAGATTTTATGCATACATAGTTATCTAGTTATCTACGATACATTTTCACGAGTAACCAGTAACCAGTACAAAGTTTAGTCGAGCACCGATGAGTGATCTCGTAAAGTTTATCGCCCTCAAAACATAACATTAAATGTACAATGTACAAACACTCGCACACGCACACACATAGAAAAACATGGATTATAACTTGTACATTATACATGTACAATATAAATTCAAATAGAGTGTTGTGCCTACTTTGGTTCAATAAATCTACAGCACAAAACACATAACATACACGATAGCATCCGCATACAACTAACAGGGTACAAGTGCGTATAATGATGGGAGCACGCTAGAAAAAATGGCCAAAGTGTGAAAGACGGCACGTTATAAATTGCGTGAGCATTTTGAACTACACACACATTCTCAGATCCTGATTCTGATTTGTGAGACCGACACCAAAACCAAAACCAAACTCAAACTCACACCAACTTTAGCAAAGAGAACCACAAAAAAAGTTGCTCCGTGTAGAAAGTAGAAAGTACAATGTACAAGCTGCGTTTGCAAAATGTTGTGTGTAGTGTATTGTATATAAATGTCGTATATATATGCAAATAGTTGTATCAAAGCCTTGTGCACAATGTGGATTGATATGTAAGGAAGCTATGTAAATCTATTGTATGTAGATTAATCTACATTTGGGTCTAGATTGTGAATTTCGCGTCGTGAGTCGTGAGTCGTGAGTCGTGAGTAGTGCGAGCGCGAGAGCGAGACCGAGTGCGAGTACCCCAGAAACCCAAAGAAGAGAGAAAGAGAGAGAGAGAGAGAAAATGACAGAGTAAGGGAAAATAGAAAGTAGAGAAAAGAAAGAAGATGGTAGGAGGAAGAAGGGAAAAATGAGAGGGAGTCTCAAGTGAAAGACAGGACGACCTATAAATCATGTTGACAAGGAATATCTCAGCGTGTTTCCATCGTATCGCTTGTCGCTTCATTGATGCTCTCTCAACTTTCAACTCCAAATTCTACACTCTATACTCTCTACTCTCTACAAGCTTTTCTGTTCTCTATTCTCCCTCGACTCAACTACGAATACGAATACTAATACTAATGCAAAAGACAAGAAAACCAAGAATCCTCGAAACTACCACAAATATTTATGTTTGTATTTCTATTTGTATTTCTACTCCGCACTTTTCTTCTATACTAATCTCTCGTGTCTACTCTTGTGATTTGTGCTTTGTGTTTTGTATTTCGAACATTGCACAGTATACGTTCTACGTTGTATTCTATGGTCCATAAATGTTACATTCTACATTCAAAAAAATATTTTATTCAAGAATTTCAAGCATCTGCTAGCATTCATCTACCGAGACAAAATTGCAATTGGATATATTTTGCGTATTTTATATTGATCTTGTAATTGCCGCTCTTTTTTATCATGCCCCTTTGCAAAGCAAACAGTTTTATTTGAAAATAAACATTCTACCTCTGTACTACATACAGAAAAAACAACAATTGTCTGGTTCTGGTTATTAATTAAATCCCAGTCGGGTTGAGTTTAGATGGACTTTGCGATCATTGGGCTTCACTCAATTCGAAAAAGCAATCAGTTCAAGTTTCAATAATGTTGGGAGGTATAAGAACCGGATTGAATTGGACTGGACTGAGCAGGAATGAGAAATTAGTAGGAGGATCAAAAATTTGTTTATTGAATTTCGTGCTTGTCCTCTGGTTCTCTTTCCTCTCATTCATTTGGAGAAAGTGAAAATTAAAAAACCTGCTTCTTTCTCCTTTCCCTTTCTTCTTCCTTCCTTCTACATTCACCGTTCTCCACTCTCGACTCTCGACTCTCCTTGATTCTGAAAGCGAGGAGTTGAATGTGTTTTATACAACGGGGTAATATATTGTTGTATTCTACGGTATTGTGTTTCATGTCATGCCATGTTAGCTGGCAGTTTGAGCTCAAGTTGGAGTTGAAGTTGGCATTTCTAAGGCTGTTGTCCGTTTCCGTTGATTACATCACACATCGCACATTTTGCATTGCCTGAGTCCAGAGTCTAGAGTCTAGAGCCTTGAGCACATAGTTAAGAAAAAGAGAGACATGAAGAGGAGGCAGAGGAAGAATTACGATTACGATTAGGAATACGATTAGGAATGAAGGTGAGAAGGAATGAGAGATGTACAATGTATAATGCACAATGGACAGCGTACAGCGTACACTGCATAGTTTACAGTGTATTTGTGTAGATATGCATGTATGAATGTACTTTGTATGTTGTAGGTCTGAAGAAAGTAGAGAAAACCTTCACCTTCCCCTGTGCAGAAGGCAGAAGGAACACAGTTGATTTGAATAAAAGCAGAGGATTTATTCTGTTTCTCTTTCCCTGTTTCGTCCGACTGGCTGAGTCAAATGATGCTCATTTATCTCTTTCCCTTTCACTTACAACCGTTCTTTTTCATGATTACGGATTGAAAGAACAAATAACAAATACGCTCACGAACCAACACGTACCAAACAAACTACGTAGTCATTCAAAAACGGAGGAGAAAGGAGAAAAAGAAATACGAGTACAAATACAAACACAAGAACAGGCCGAGCACTATTCTGGCCTACTTTCACACATGTAGGAATTCACACTCACAGACATACAAACATTTCCAGTTTCCACAGTCTCCATTGTACATTGTATATTGCACACAGTAACGTAACTGTAGGATGTGAGGAAGGTTTCTAGATTCTAGATTCCAGAGGCTAGAGTCTAGAGTCAAGACACAATTATATGGCTGCAATCATCCGATTCATAAATTAAATCAAATGTATCAGAGTCAGACTCCAAGTTGGGAAGTTGGGAGCAGTAGCGTTTTCAAATTCCCATACTTTGTACACTGTTGGATTGGATATAAAAAGTGAGAGTATCAACATTCCTGGTTCCTTGGAGAAAAAGAAGCTTCTTCCTCAACATGGCTCAGCCCAACGCAACGCAACTTAGCTCAGCTCAGCTCAACGAGAACTTTAATAATCTAGAATCTAGAATCTAGGCACGAGTCATCAGACTTGAGTCTAGAGTCGTGAAACTAGAATCTAGAGTCTAGAAACTAGAGAAAAAGAATTTGGAACATTAATTTCACACCCAAATCTGAATGACTTAGTTTAGGATTCCACCTTTCTCCTCTCTTATGAGCAGTCATTTGTCAAAAGTGTACCATGCAGAGAAAAATATGAGTGACGATGAACGTGATGATGATGATGATGATAATAATAATAACGGTGATTGTGATTTGTGATGAGATTTTCTTATGGTGTGAAGGTGAAAAGCTGATAGATTTTTTCTCATTGAATTTGGATTCAAATATCTCTGAATATTTTTATCCATAACCATTCATAAGAAATGAAATTCTTGGAACAATCACTTTCAACGCTAACTGTATTTTGAAAGCAGATCAATTACTTATACTCTAAGGCAAAAAATGTAAACTAATATCTACAAATTTCTGTAAAAACATATTCGTATAAAATACTGTATTTCTTCTGTATTTCAGTTTCAGATCGCAGTAACTTACTATTAAAATGCATCTTGCTCACCCACTACCGAAGAAAAAGAGCAACAGAGAGATCGAGAAAGAGTGGTGACGACATTTTATGAATTGAAAATAGAAATTAAAATTCCGTTGAAAAATGTGAGTGGAGGAACCGTAGAAAATTCCTGTGCTCTCATTCAAATTCCCCTGCATTTCCTTAATATGAGTTTGATTCTCTCAATTCTCAATTCTCCTGTTGGCAATTACAGTCATTTCAAAAGTCTCCACTTTTCGACGTGAACATGAATGATTGGATTTTTCTGATGAAAAAAAATCTGGATGATGCAGATTTCTAGATTTCAGATTTCAGATTCTATAGTCGAGTAGAGTTGAGTTGAGTTTGTATCAAGGAGTTGGATTTCTACCTTGACGTCTTAAGGTTTCATGTAAATACTAGTGCAAATCTGAATCCGAATCCGAATACTTTGAGTCTGACTCTGACTCCAGCTTCTTTCCATCAATGTCCGCACTTGAAGCCATGTCCAAATGTACAGTGTACACTCGACAGTATATGGACTGCAGAGTGAACACTGAAAATGTACCATGTTCCGTTCCCTTTCCCATTGATAAAATATATACATTATACATTATACATTGAATTCAACATGATCGATCTATCAAAGTAAATCTCCGCTGAAAGAGCTTTACGTCTGTAATCCCTTACATCTTACATCTTACAACTTACATCCAACATCCAGCATCCAGCATTTTCGGATTTATTTTCTGGCAAGAAATCTTTAAAGTTTCACATCACTGTGAAGAAATTCTCTTTTTCTTTAGTTACGAAATCCTATAGCAACAGAATTTTTCTATTGAGTAAATAATGTCTGTGTTTGCTGCAACT
>JAQGBH010007348.1:0-11137 GCA_034698265.1 Sminthurinus aureus
CTTCAGTATAATATTGTAATTCCTCGTTTATTATGGCTCGCTCCCTCTTTAGGTACTCCTGTACCATTGTTTATTTCGATATACTTGCGTACTTTATCGAGGCGAACACTAGAGACTAGATACATTGGAAAATGGCAAAGAAGGCAGTGGGAAAAAGTAAGTAACCCATTTTTTCATTCCCATTCAACTCCAGCTGTGTCTAGTGTCTACTGTCTAATGTCGAAAGTCTGTCTATTCACAATTCAGAATCCAAATTCCTATACACCTTCATTATGTGAGAACTGAAACTGAAACTTTACATTGTACATTTACGTTTGTAGTTTGTAGTTTGGAGATACGTTGAGTTTCCAGTTGAGCCGTGGAAAATAGAATTGAGAAAGGGAAAGAAGTGAAAGAGCCATAGTCCGATTCCGATTCGGACTGTCTAGTGTATACACATATGTTTATATCGTAGAGTTGTCTTTTTGTGTGGGAGGTTGGGAGTTGGAAGGGAGAGGAAGTACAAAAGAAAAGAGAGTTAAAAGGACGGCAGACGGGAGGCAGGCGAATGGGGAATGGTGATAGAAGGAGGAAATGTCTTTCTTTTCTCCCTTTTCCATTTCCTCCAATCTTCAATTTTCAAGCGTAATACAGTATCAAGTCTAATGTAATAATAATAGTAATAATAATAAAGCGAGGACAAAGGGTTTTCGCATTAGTCACGTTCCCACTACACACTACACACAGAGATCATAGACGCTGACTTGTACACTGTACACTGCACACATTTGATCAGTATACACTATACATGATGCACAAAGTACATACTACATTGTCATTGTCATTTTCATGTATGAATCAATGAGAAGAATAGAAAATATCAGTCCAAAGGACGGAAAAATGAGACATTCATTGAGACCAGTGACCAGCGATCAGAGACTCGAGACTGGAGACTGAAGACTGGAGACTGGAGAAAATGAGAAAGATATCTATGAGACAGCGTGCCAGAAATGCCATTGGCATTGTGCAAAATACGTAATGTAGGTAATAATGATGCTGATGAGACTGGACTGGATTTCTTCTAGTTCATTTGCTATTTTTTGTCTCGTCTCTTTCTGGTTTTGTGTATATAGATTGTGTCTTGTGTCTTGTTGATGAGGAGAGCAGTGGATATCGGATAGAAGACAGTGGACATTATTATTGGGTAAGGAGTATAGAAAATTGAAAATGGAAAATGGAGTGTGGAGTGTAGAGTACTTTGAAGATAAATGGAGTTGGGAAAATGTGACTTGGAAAAAGATACTCGAGTCAGAATCGAGGAATCAGAATATACAGATATGTCTAGTTGTCTTGACTATTTATTATTATTATCACCTCTCGACTCTCGACTCTCCACTCCAATCAAGAATCTAGAATCGTGAGTCAGAACAAAAAGCTACGGTAAAATCTGAAACTGGAAGAGGAAGAGGAAAACGAGTTTGATACTTTAGCTCAAAATGACCATGATTTTTTTCCCGCAAAGAATTTTCTCTAATATGACATTTTTACTATCATCACTATTTTCCGTGTCTTGAACAGTGAACAGAAAGGTCAACTACTACAGTCTACAGTCTACATTCTGCATATCAAATAACCAAGTTTCCAGAAAAAAGACGGTTATTTATATCTACTGTGTGGTGTCTATTACTTGTGTTTCCTATTTTCTATGTGAAAAACATGGTTCAAGATGAACAAGTAAAACTAAAGTGGAACAAAAATGATGACAGAAAAAATCCAGAGGCTGGTCACTGATCACTGGTTGCTGGTCAGTGGTGAGTGGTGAGATAAGTGTGATAAGTGTGATAACTAGAACCAGAACCAGAAAAGGAACAGGTCGGAGGTGTGCAAATCAGCATGGAAAAAAAAGAATAGAGAGGAAAATCAGATACTTTTTTTAGATTCTAGATTCTAGATTCTACTAGTTTGATGAGACTTGAGACTTGATAAGAAAAAAATAACGAAAATAAAAAGGCATGAGACGTTGAGGAGTTTGATAGAGATAAATACAGAATACAGGAGATACTTATGAAACAGAGAAGAAAAACTTGATGAAAAGAATTCTCTCCAATTTCTATTTCTATTTCCCACTGCCACATTTTGCGAGTAAGAATAAAGTACAAGTGAGAAAACCGAAAAAAGAAGATGGAATAAAAATGACTCGAGTCTTGAGACTCTGGAGTCTAGAGTCTAGAGATTGGAAATTGAGCCAATGATTCACAACTCTTTGAGATCATCAGTCGCCCATCTCAATCTTCAATCTTCAAAGGCAAAGGGAATCAAAGTGTGTGGTCTGTACTAAACTAATGAAGCAGGCTCGGGTTTTTGGCGTTGGATATTTAGAGCTTATTTACTTAAAGTTGGCTAAACTATTTTGCCCCCATTCCTAAATCCACCTTTTTCTTTCTCTCCTCCACTTTTTCATACCTTGAGTTTAAAATATTCGGTTTGTATGAAATATGAAATTCGTAGTGTAGTGTACGGCCAACGACGATTAGTAATTTCATTTTTGGTACTCTGTTTTATAATGGGTTGTACAAGGTAAAAATATTGCTGTACGCCGTTTTTATGTATATTTTGTTCATTTGAACATTTTAACAATCAAATTTATTGTCCCCGTCCCTCTATTTTTTGAACCATGTGGAAAATTTGTGGTGCTTTCTCTTTTTTTATCTCATCTTGTTCTCAACTCTCAAATCTCAACACATTTAGATTTTCTTTTGAAAGTCAAAAGTCACATGTCAGTATTCAGTATTCAATATTATCCACAGAAAAAAGTTAGCGGGGTCACGGTTCTAGAAAATAGAAAATATATCAAAGGATAAATGAGAAATGAGGGATTTTCTCTTTTCCATATCAACTTTCTCCATTCTCAAGTCAAGTTGATGCAGATCGTTTATCTCTGAAATATAGAAACCAGAATATAGAATTTAGAATTTAACATGCATCTTTGAATATGACGAGCTGTTTCAAGAAATATCTACTTGTGAAGATACACTGTCAGCGGAATTTTTACTCTCTCACCCAAAGAACCTCAAAGCACAATGAACAACGAACAAGTTGGGTTTAGTTTCGCGTTGGTCTGTGTGATTTCCTGTTTCCTGTTTCATATTTCGTCTTTCATCTTTCATCTGGTGCTTCAGTGTTGAATGTTGAGTGACTGATGCGCAAGTTGATACAGATTATAGATTATGTACAGTGGAGAATGTAAAATGTAAAGTAAGGGGTATCGCTTCACGTCATCTTTTACGCACAGAATCCAGTGCGTTAGCTCTCCTTTGTACACATGTATGATGGACTCAATATTCACTACTCAATATTGAATCAAGAACCCATTTTAACTATAATTTTTCATCATGAAGAAAGAAACTACTTTTCCACTTTTCCCGTCTTCCAGATTCCAGTTGACAGTATTTTTTTTTGGTAGTCGAGGAGGAACTTTCATCTTTTCATCTGTCCATATGTTCACAGCGGCTGCTGCTACGTTGTCAATTGGCAATTGTCAATCGTTCTAAAATCAAGTACAAATTTACTAAATGTGCTCAAGTCTCGATTTTCGAGTCTCTAGTTTCTATTTAGTCTCAAGTCTCAAGTAACACATTTTTGCAAGCGCATCATCAGACAAAATTTCTATTCCACTCAACTCAACTAGATTCAAAGATTCAAATCATCAACGCCGTCATTACGGCAGAATCCCTTTTGACATTTGACTTGATTTGAAAAATGGGAAACGACTTTCATTTTAGGCCTTGACTTACATTTTATAGTTTATAGTTTATCACACTTGAAGCTCGAAGCTCAAAGCTCGAAGCTCGAAACTCAAAATTCAAGACATTAAAATAATAAAGAAAACTACTTTTATTCACCACTTTTGCAATGTAAAAGCCACAGAAGTAAATTTCGTTTAGTATAATTTGTAAATTGTACATCTCCGCTCCGGCATCCCGTTGCAAGTTTTTAGTAGAGGAAAAACAAAATTAGAAATTGGAATTTAAATCACAATTTAGAATTTAAATAATTAGTGAGAAATGCGAAACGTTTCTGTGTCAAAAATCAAGTGTGAATCAATTTGTGGGTAATTTTCTATGAAATTGTTGATTGTAGATTGTAGATTGTGGGTAGAACTTTTGAATAATAAAATAATCATCATAATCAATGATGATTCAAAAATTAAGCAAGTTGAACCACAAACATTCAGTTAATTCGGCAAGCTTCCAGGCAAATAATCAAGGTATCTAAAAGAGTGTAGAATTTAGAGTGTAGAGTTTTGAGTGGGATTCCTTAATTTGCAAGATAAAATATGAATCATGATTTTTTATCATGATTTCCGATTTCTGAGAAACATTCAAGATTCAAGAGAAATTGTAAATGCTAATAATTTTCCTTTCAAGTGCACATTACCGCACTATTTAATTTTTACTTTTTACTTTTTACTCTTTCACAAGTAAGAAGGAACAAGTAGCAAAAGAGGAAATATAGAGCATAAAGCATGCAGGATGCAGAATGTAGTTTAAAAAAAGAAGAGTCGACTTCTCCTTACGTCAAAAATCTGATGGAGCATATTTGAAAGGAAACATATTAAATATATTATGCAGAATCCCCAATTCAAAATCCAGAAAACACTAAGTACGAAGAAGAGGATTGAGAATTGAGAATCGAGAGGAATGAGGAAAGAGAGCACAAGGACTGGTTTGGATTTGGATTATTTATTTTGAGACGTAAATTGAGTAGAAGAAGAAAAAGACTTTTGAGTAGTTTGTGAGCGAGAGATGAAAAGGAGAAGAGAAACCGCCAACCAACAGATTTGAAACCTACCAACGACCAACTCTTGATTCTTGATTCTTGATTTATTGTAGAATCAAGCATCAAGAACCAAGAATCTTAAATCACTAGTGATAAGTCAAATTCGATCCGAATCTCATTTCGCTCGGATGAGCTTACAATCCGAATCCAAATTTGGCTCTGATGACGACTCAAGACTCAAGACTCCACATTTACCATGCAAAGTGAATTCCGAGAACAACTCTAAACTCTAAACTCCAATGTCAGTGCCACTGCCAGTGAGGAGATAGAGACGGCATTTCAACTCTCAACTCAAAACTCAAAAAGCATATGCTTCAAATTAAGCAGTCCTCATCATTCATTACTTTATCAGCATCAGCATCAGCATCCGCATGAGTCTACGGCTGTATCTACGTTTACCAATATGCAATATTCCTACGACTTGTATATATGTAGATTTGTGCAAAATTCTTTCATCTATCTATAATCCACCATTTTATCTAATCTCTCTACTCTCTACCATTTATGGTATATGGTATATGGGATATGGTGTATCATACATGTAAATCATAATTCATAATTCATAATACCCCGGCATAGAAATTACTAATGGTTCATCCACAATCCACAATCCACACCAAATACCAAATACCAAAGACCAAAGACCAAATATCTGCTCGTGGATATGGATTATAGATTATTATTTGGATCCGCAATTTTCCATCCAATTTCCCAGTTCCATAAGTCGCGTCTAGTACGTACAGAGAAAATACGCACAGTACCAATCACATTTGAACTTTGACTCAATGGATGGATTTGATTCTAGAGTCTCGAGTCTCGAGTCTCGAGTCTGCTCTGACACGCATAATCCATTCCATATCTTTAGAATTTTTCCTACATGGATATTTTAATGCCTTAATTCTCCCGTACCAACCATGAGTTTTTTATTTTTGATCCACTTGTCATGTATTTCAAAAACCAGTAGGAGGGTCTTCACTCCGTGTGTAAAATTAAATAATAATGATTTTATAACTTGTAAATTGTAAATTGTAAATTGTACATGATATTGACTGTTGACTATTCCGAATTTAGGACGAAAAACGGAATAAATGATTATAGAATACAGAATGAATTATTACGTTTCCTGTAAAATTACATGTAAAGATAGAATTTTTGTTCAAGAAGAAATAAAAAATTAAGGAAACGCTAGACCTAGAAATTCTAGAAGATTGGAGAATTTATTTCATTCATGTGGAAGAAGAAAGATAGTGAAATGGATGAGGATTCTGAATTGTCATTGTCTCATCTGTCGCAAAACAAAGGGGGAAAAGTGAAAGTTTTTACGTCTAATTTCTACTCCCTTTGGTTTGCCATTGTCATTGTCATTGTCATTTTCATTGTGAGTGTCGAGTGTCGAGTGTCGAGTGTCGAGTGTCCCTCTATCCTTTGTGAGGGAAACCAGAGTAGAACAGAAGAATAGCCAATAGTTTGATATTATACACAATGCACAATGTACCATGTGCAACAAAACGTACACAATATAATGTTAAAAGTGCCAGAAAAAAACACAAAAAATTACAACTGACTTTATAATTCATTGTCCCTGGTTCATTGTCTATAGTCCAGCCAGAGTCGACAGTCGACAGCCGAGAGTCCTGAATCAAGATCGACTCTTAAGATTTAAGACTTTAATTTAGAATTCTCTTGTACATTTTACATATTATTTTTTGCATTCCAGATTTCCACATTCTAGATTTTAGCTCGTAAAAATAAAAAAATAGCAATTTTTTCATTATACTTTTAATAATTGAGCCTGTACTATTTGTATTTTGTATTTTTACCAAATTTTTGTAGCAGCTTTCTCTTTTGATTTTTTTTCTTCATCCACCCACAGTCCGCAACTCTTTGATTTTTTGCACACTTTTTTCATACATGTAAAGACAGTTGTTAACAAAAGGAAGAGAAAATTTCTATAATCATATTTATTTATGGTACATTTGTTTATGCCGTGCCTTGGCTTGGCTTGGTGATGGGTGAGCTGTGAGCTGTTGCTCTTTTTGATGTTACTGTTGCAGCTTTCTCTGACCGATTTATAGTTTATGGTTTATAGAAAGCGATTCAAGGTTCAAGGCTCAAGACTCAAGACTGCAAAGACTCAGACTCGAGAATAGTGAGTAAATACAATGTTCAATGCTCAGGATAATAATAATAATATCCAACTCAAAGGATTGCAGCACAATGTAACATGTACAATGAGCAATAGAGACATTTTCCACTTGGGGTTTTTCTATAGATTTACTTGCTCACTTTTTTCTGGACTTTAGATTCTAGATTCTAGATTCTAGATACCAGACTCTAGAGAAGCAGACTTTTGACTTTTGAGGGAGAAAACTCCTTTGGTTCCGCGTCCCTTTTGATTCCATTCTCTGAACCATTTTTTCCTTTCGCCTTTTTTTTCTTCTTTTCATTTCCAGAAGAAGGGGGAAAAACTTGTCCTTTTCCCTTTTTCAACTGAATTTTTCTATCGACAATTCAATGCAACGCAGTACACAATACACAGTACACAATACACTATACAAAGTACAAAGTGTAAAAGGAAAGGGTGAAGAAAAATCCTTTATATTCTCCCTTTTTCTCCTTTCCTCCCTTTTACTTTTTTCCGAATTCTTTGCCATCTAGTTTTTCTGTGTACTGGATTCAAAACAGCAAAATACCAAACATAAAATACCAAATGCCAAACCACTCTGATTCTGATTCTGATTCTGATTCTGATTTGATATAAAAAATGTGTACAATGTGCATATGTTGCGATGATAAATTTACCGCGAGGAAAAAAATCAAATTATCCAAAATCCAAAATCTAAACTTGAAACTCCCAACAGAAGCCCAGAGAAGCACAAGACGCGGAAAAGAAATATGGTGCTATATTTTATGTGAGTACACAATACACAAAAATGTATACAAGAGACAGGAGATGAGGAAAAGTAATAATGAAATAAATAGCAAGAAATAAAGGAGTTCAGTTCAGTTGAGGAGTTGGGCATTTGAGCATGACAAATACAATACACAATACAAAGTACAAAATACAAAATAGAAGGGTCAAAAGCTGTGGTGGGGTAGACACTAGACACAAGATACATTTTACATAGTTGATACATGCGGGAATTCTGAAAGCTCAATGCTCAATGCTCAATGCTCAATAAAATTCGTATGGGATTTATAATATTATTATGGTATTTCAATGGGGAGAAAAAAAATGTCAATGGACTGGAATGGAACAGAGTGTCGAGAGTCGAGAGTAGAAAGAAGAGCTGTTGGAATTGAACTAAAAGCAACACACACACAACACAACAACACACGGCCGTTGCACCCTGCAAAACAAGGGAAAATAGTCAACATATAAAAAAGAAAAGGGATGCGATATGGAAAATGGAATATGGCAAGAAAAATTAAAGGGGTTCATTTGACCTGGATGAATGAGCAGGGATCGTCATTGTCATTGTCATTTTCCACATTCGTAATTCGTCCACGTCGTTACATATTACATACATACATACATAAGCTGCTATAGACTATATATATATATAGTCAACAGTCAATTGCCAATTGTCAAGTGAACGTCGCTCATTCTTATTTGTGTGCGTTTATATCGCCTTTTCCTTTTGAGCTTTTGGTTCTTTTGTGCTAGTGTTTTGATTGCTTGGCATTTATAAATACATGTTATATTTACGCACAGTTAAAACAGAAGAGAAAAGAAGAGAAGCCACAATTTTTGTCACGAGTGCTTTTATCTTTTACATGTACTTTTATTTTATTTTTTGTCAGCCACTTAAAATTTCCTCATTTCCTTTTTATTACTCCATCACGTCTCATCATCAGTCGGGCATGGAGCATTGTGAGAATTGGGAATCGGGCAGTCAGTCAGAAGAATTGGATGTGGTTAGTTAAGAGATTGTTGATTGCTCACAACTCGCGACTCACAACTGACAAGTCTATTCACCATTCACAATTCACACATAAAATACAAAATATGCACGCAAATTCATCTACTGTTTACTGTTCTTGTGCATATCTGTATTTTGTATTAAGTATTTTGTGTATGACCACATGTGAGCTCATGGGCTATGTGTAAAACTGAAAGAAGCCATGATTTTTCCATATTAAATCTCTTGATTGTTCCAGGTTCAAGGTTCCAGGTTCCAGCCAAACTATTCTATAATAATATTACATAATCCACGCTCCACATGATTCCATTCCGCGTCCAGTCCAGTATGAAGAATAAAGTGTGAAGACTAAAAGTGCTAAGCTACTAATTAGCATGATAAAAGCGGAAAAAGTTGACAAAAGGGGAGCATAATTTGCCATTTGCCATTTGAGATTACAGATTTGAGGCAGAGGACTTAATGTTGAGTTGAGTGTTTGAAAAAAAGGAACGCAATTATGGTGTTATGAAATTAGAGGATGAATGAAGCCACAAAACAGTCGGATGCCGGACATTTTCAATTTTCACTCCTGAACAAAGTACACAGTTGCTCATTGCTCATTCACAAATATTCATGTGAACCCGAAACGCTGCGGACCGAAGACTAAAGAATAAAGGGTTCAAAAATTATCCTAGATCCATACATGTGTCAGGAAAAATGACACATTTGAGTTTCAAATTAAATCAAATATTGTCCTTAACCCTTGTTCTTTGACTTTCCCTTCCATGTAAATTGCAAACTGTAAACAAGTCAGTGATCAAAAAGGGGAATCTTCTTCATAAATTATTATCAATACTTGTATCTATTTGCTGTTTACTATGCGCCATTTAATTTTCAATCTTCAGTCGTCAATCGTCAATAATAACTGAAAAATCCAAAACTAATCCCAAATATTAAACAAAATGTGAAAATATTGAATATTGGAAATGGGAAATGAGAAATTGGAAAATGCATGACGAAAAGAAAATGAGCTGTCATTCACATTTCACGTAATCTGAATACAGATGAATGTGCATTACGAATTACAAATTACAAAATTTGGAACGTTTTTATTTAATAAAATAAAAGACTCCGATCACAGGGGCAGCTGTTTGAAAATTCACACCGCAGGATCCCTTGACACCAAACCGTGTATTGTGGACAGTGGAAAATATTATCGGAAAAGGATCCATCGATGAGACGAATGCACTGGTGAAAGATTGTACAATCAACTGGGTCACCAAACAAGCCTTCTGCTTCACATTCAAACACACTCGGTTCCGCCGTCGTCGTTGTTGTTGTTGTTATTGTTGTTGTTGTGGATGATGAAGACGAAGTGATTTCACTGCTACTGGTGCTACTTATTTCATCCCAAGGACTAGTTGTTGTAGAATCAGTTTCTGTCGTCGTCGTCGGAAGATTGTTAATTATTGACACGAGGAATCTAGCACAAATGTCTTTTGCTTCAAAGGACCGCACAATTTCCATGTACCACATCTAAAATACCCAGAACAGAATCAGAACGAGAGACAAATTATTCACGATGCAAAACATGAGAGTTTTGTGTAGAAGAAAAACATAGTCTGAGATATAAAATTATAAAGCTCTTACTTTTCCATCCGGGATTGTTGTATTAAGTGTAAGGCGTGCCATTGATTCAATCGGAACCTCCGCCTGGACTGTCCCTCGTCCTTGAGTAAATTTTACTGGAAACACTACTTCCGTATCCAGATCAATAAGATTTAGCTGGAAATCCAGCTTTTCAAAAGCTATGTCTGGAAGAAATCTAAGCAAGGAAAATTTTAATCAAGCTTCAAGCTGGTGGGAATTAATATGATAATTTGAAATACTTGAAATATTACTATTTTTTTTTTTAAAAAAATCTGGATTCTAGAATCTAGAATCTAAAATCTAGTCATCTGTCATCTTTCACTCACAACTCAACTCAACTCAAATGCAACATACGTGTATTCCAATGTAAGATCCTGTCCGGCGTAAAACACACATGGATGTTTCACACACGTCGGTATTTCCAAAGATGTTATGCTCCCATTCACTCCTTATTTTTGAAAGTAAAATACGCTAATTTTTTATTTTGTCCGTTTTATCAGCTTAACTGATTTTACTGGATTTTGAATAATGATTGAAAACTTTTTAGTATAAAAATGTAAAATTAAAATATCAATTCATAATTCATATAGACTATAAATATTTACCACAATTTTCCACCACACTTGCATTTAATTTTAATTTTAAGAAAATCTCCGCACTAAATTCCATTTCCTGAGAGTCACTTTTAAGCAAGATTGCTTTCCCCTCTTACACTTATGTGATAACAGAGACGTCGACTTCCCTCAATTTCCCTCATTCGCTTTATT
>JAQGBH010007349.1:0-11136 GCA_034698265.1 Sminthurinus aureus
GTATTTTATAAAAATATCAAAAAATTTTTAATAATTTTATTATTCAAATCCATTTGAAAGGATTTCGAAGTGACTCATGTACAAAATAAATAAATGCAATTTTGTAGCACGAGATACAAAATCGTCAAATAAACATGACAAACATTGGATCTTTTTAATTTTCTCCTCCCATGAAGATTTTGTCAATGCTACTGGATCACTGTGAATTACTGGATGTTCGTACTTTTTGACATTTGCTTGAAATGAGTTCCTAGACAAAATAAAGAAACAAAACACATAACAAAGACGATGAGGACATTACTGATGAAAACAAGACACAAAATGGAAAACAACACATGCCCAAAAATGTCAAACAATGATAAAATAGTAAAAAATACCGTGTTCTTCTGGAGATGAGGCGGATGAATATCCATGGTCTGAATGAGATCCGCTTTTTGAGCTAAAGTACTTAGGATGACTTGCACTTGGATGCTCTTGACCGTGATGTTGATGCTCATCATCTGAATGCTCGTCTGTCATAAAAATAATAAATCATAAATAGTGTAAACTTTGTATTTCAAATCCTCAATTCTCAAGACTCAAGCTGGTCTCATCTTTTACTCATGTTAGACAATAAATATGCAGCTATTTTTATTTGCTTACTTTTTCCTTTGGATTTGGGTTTATTGGAACTCTGTTGTTTCGGCTTCTAATAAATAATAAATACATAGATAATAAATGTAAACATGTGTATCAATGTATCAAGATTTTTCAGTACTCGGTATTTGGCAGTTAGTTTTAGTGGGAGCATTTCTGGTTTCTTCTACTTTGAAATTTGAACTTTGAGAAGCCAAGAATCAAGAATCAAGAACCAAATAAGAGAAAAGTCAATGGAAAATGGAATGAGAAACATGAAATATGAATAGTTAAAAGTTAAACGGAACTTACAGATTTATCCGCTTTATACCGGTTCGGCTTCTTGTAAAATGAGGGCATTTTCAATTTTTAATTTTTACCCCAATTAAACTTTATTGATGTCAAATTACGAGCGATGAATGAATGTAGACGTAAAAACTAAAATGTCCTTTGTCAGCTGTAAATTGCTATGAAAAACTATATTCTCGATTCAATTTTAGCAAAACTGTATATTTCAACAGCAAATAGCGAGCGACTTGTGAACATGTACAAAATCTGATGCTTTCTTCTTTCTCGTCTGTGGACCACTGTCATTTCATTTGTTTGGATTTTGGATGCAGAAATTCTGGCAGAGGATTTTGCTGCGTAGAAGAAAATGTGTGTAAGTAGTGTGTAAAAAGAGTAAATTGTACATATTGTGCGTGCTTTGTGTGTGCGCGTAAGAGGAATATGCGACGTTCCCTCCCGTTCATTTGCCTCGATGCGTTTTGGGTTTTGGGTTTTGTGTTTTGTATTATTTTGTATTAAGGTACATGGCATATCGCTTATTGCTTATTGCTTCGGCACCTTGGAACTTGGAACTTAAAACGCGAGAAATAAATATCTAAATGCAATGGATCTCAAATCTTACTTTTATTTATTACTTAAAGCTCGATCATAAAAATGCTGGGATTGATGCATTGATGAATCCAGCTTAAATCAAGTTGTTTATGTTTTGTTTTGTTTTTTTTTCATCTGATGAATGAACAACTGATGCTGTTCTTCAATACTCAATATTCAAGTCAATGGAACTGAATGAACAATTACCATTGAAAACTGAAAACTGAATCTCCTATATCTTTGACTTTGTGTATGGATTTAAATTAAGGCTTACTAAAAGTTAATACAATTCAACGGTCAGTAGTCAGTAATTCTGTCTCTAAAACACAAACTAGTAAAACATAAAAAAAAGAATGAAATTTTTTGGATATTTTCTCGTCATATTTGCGTCAGCTTGGCTCATAGCCTCCGTAAGAAAACCCATTCAGTTTCTTTCCATTGTAAAATTGAATACAAGTTGAATTCTCTAGAGTCTAGAGTCTAGACTCGCGACTCGCGACTCTTGAAATGACAAGATGTATTGAATTTTGTGGAACACAAAACACAAAATGCAACACACACTTCCGCAATATGAATTTTTTCTACACTTTCATTTCCTTTGATTTTTCAGGCATATCCAAATCCAGCAAGAGGACTGGATTTAAGTAATCCAGAACACGTAGCCTTGATGAACGCAATTGTAAGTCCAACGATTTACAATTTACAATAATTAGTCAACGATCTTTAATCAACTTTTACTATTTTTAAATTATTTGTAATTCAACTTTATTCCATAATTCATTAAAAACAATTCAAAGTTTAAATCATCAATCAATTTTTTCTACTCATTTCATTACAGAAAGCAGATATCGTAAGTTGTTGAGAATTTGAGTGTCAAGTGTCAATTTTTTGTATGAATTATGAATTTTGAATTATACCCCGTTTTAGAAAAACAAATTGGCACTAATTGTTTGTGGCGTATTACTATTTTGTACAGGTTAAATTTAAAGCTCAAGAAGCTGCAGGGCAAAAATCATCTGTTAAACTAGGCGTCGTGTAATTTTGGTGGAACTTTACCTTTGCTCAAATGTTTGTCATCAAATTCATACAAAAAACATTGATTGTTGATACTTGGTGGACAGCAACACCTGGTAGCTGGTACACTTCATTTAACAACAACAATGGAGAAAATGGCGGAAAATATGGATGATTGCTTACGCTATCCTAATGTTAAGCTGTAAAATAATTCAAAATTCAAAACATTTTGTATTTTTTGCTACTTTCACCCTCTGTCAAATGAAGGGAATGAAATAAAAACGGCCAGATATATATAATATATTATTTCATTTACACTTTACACTCTTTGGCGCTCATTTTACAATTTTTCACTAGTTTAAAAATTAAAAAGTGAATTTGTAACGTCAACAAGTCAAAATCAAAAGTGTGGATAATTGATTAATTATCACTTATCACTTAAGGAAATGCAAGTAGCAGAGTCATAATTTGCTGTGCGACAAAATCCACAAAGATGATTGTTGAATTTCTCTCGAGATCATGAAACTGCCCCATTTTTATCCCCATATTTGCTGGTACTGCTCTCACTCGCTTTTGGATTTCCACCCTCTTCCATGGCAACGTCACCCCTTGAGATTTCTTGACAATTTCCATTTGGAGCTCTTCAAGCAAATCCACAATGGAAAATCCAAAATTGAACATTCCAATGTAAGCGATCATGGCATTTAAAAACATGGCGAAATACATGACAGCAAAATGTACATTTGTGTCTATGAGACGAATTGCTGAAATATTCAAATATTCAAGACACAAAGTAGCTAGTTATTAAAATGATCAAAACGGGGTTCAAAACTGCGTTTTTGAGATAGTATTTTTGAAGCGCAATAAATAATAACGACCAGTTGAAAGTACCTGCAAATCCGCTGAAGATGGCCACTGTCAGGGCAACCACTTTTGATATGTAAACCCCATCACAAAATCCCAAATTAAAAAGGTTCAGCCGCAATTTTAGTACTGCAAGATTTTTACACACGTCGTTCAATTTCCAAACTAGTTCTTCCGATTCCAATCTGGTTCAAAATTCAAAATTCAAAATGAGAAATCGTCTATGGATTTTTCACCGCACACCGAATACAAAAAAATATGATGAAAAAAATTATGGAATATATAATGGAATTTTTACCTGATTTTTTGTATTTGTTGTTTTGCGTTGTGGATGAAATTGATGATGAAGGAGAGAATTTCCAACGTCAATCTTCTTTTCCTTTTTAGCTTCTTCTTCTATTTTCTGTTGCCGTTCATTGTTAAAATTTTCTTCCATTTTCTCTCCTTCATTTTCACAAGTTTACATTGCCATTGTACTGGTCACTGGGCAATGGTTATGAATGAACTGATCGCTAGAATACTGGAATACTGGAGTGTTGAGAAAGCTCTACATTCTACATTCTACGTGGTAGTTTTATACATGTCGAATGTCGAGTATCGAGTGTTGAGTATTGAGGGCAAGCTAAAGCAATAGAAATGTTGTAGCTGTTTTTATTTACTTTTAATTAAATCCAACCACAGTTTTAAACGAGTAATTTTGTACACCTCAATCAAAACACAAAACCTCAATAGTTCCAGTGGTCAATTTTCAATCAGTCTTAATCAGAGTACGATCGACATGGATATGGTATGGAAAAAAGAGGAAATACATGTAAATATATGTTACTGGTAGGATTTATGATTCACATTTACAATTGTAGAAAGTGTAGCAAGCGAGAAAACCGGCCTTTCCTTTTTATGTTTCCTATTTTTTGTGTAACTTTCATAACTTTCATCTTTCAGTTGCTTCTGTCCAGTTATATGCATTCACGTGTTAATTGAATAAGCGAACATACCGTTTGACATTTGACATTTGACAAGTCAGTCCATTTTCTATGTGTAATATGAAACAAGGCGACAACTCTCAACCATCAACATGAAAATTCATGGTGGATCAATCGATAGAAATCCATTAAGATTTGGGATAGAATAAACTAGAGAATAGACTAATCTACTCTAAATTCTAAACAGTTTATACAGTAGAGAGTAGAGTCAAGAGTCAAGAGTCAAGAGTCAACAAGGACAGCCTACTTTTTCAAAATTCCTCATGTATTACTTTCTCTTTTTTTTACTTTACCTATGGATTTCTGCAAGTTTCTTTCAACTATTCTGGAAATGAATGACAGATTCATCATGGATTTAACCCAGTCACAACGTAAAATATCAAGAATGAACCAACTGGGACAAAATCCTACTGTCTCAAATCTTATACATGCTGAATACGAGCTGAATGAAAATCACAGAAAAGTCCCTGCAGAATGTAGAATGTTGAACTTTTGTTTATTCATCAACTCCATGGGTGATGATTCCCTTTCAACTTTCAACACAGTACATAATCTATAATACATAATATACACAAGTAATTGCACTTTTGTTACTTGAATCTTGAATTTGCTCGGAGGTTAAACTTTGATGGATGCTCGGGTCTCAATTCTCAATTTCATAGGAATTTATGGTACAAATATTTTACCTCGTTTTTGAATAAATATTTTTGTGCACAAAATTGCCAATTGCCAATGGTAACAATAATTAACAATACGAATATAAATATGACAAAGTCCAATGAGGAATGTAAAATGTTGGCGCGATATTTTAAATTTAAGCAAGGTCTTGTGGGTAAATGACACCAATTTGTTTTCGAATGGATTCCCGCATCTCTGCAAGTAGGAGCATTTCCGCATGTGACATTTTTGGTGATTCCAAAAGTCCCTGCTCCAGGCAACGACGAACTTCTACAAATTTTTAACACAAAAATAATAAATATGAGTAAAATTATATGAAAGATGAACGAGGTAAAAACTATTGTAATTTCCGAATCCAGATTTCCTACCTTGACTTTGATACGAAAGTCCAGTCATGTTCCAGTGATAAATCCTTTTGTTGGAATGGGGAAGTGGAAATTCCAAGATTTTTTCCTCCTCCCCGTCAACTCTTATCGACAGTTTTGTGGCACTCCAAAAAGGATAGCAAAGCTGTAACGCGTATCAAATATCAAATATTAAAGATCAAATAAAATTATGGGCATGAGTAAATAGAAAATCCGCTATTTGTTGGAAATTAAACTGCAAATAAAATTATCATTTTAATAAAAAGTTCAGGTTCAAAGTACTTTTAGACTTCCTTTCGTTCCATAAACAAGAGCATCGCACTGAGTGTTCACTCTCGTGTGCATCAGCAGTGTTGCCATTTTTCCTGTGTCAACAATCAACCATAAATATTCAACAGCAGTTAATCATTATGCAAGTATTTTAAGAAGCTTTTTAAGCTTGTTTTCGTCCATTCTTAAAATTAGACTTTGAACTTTTTCGATTTTTTTATCATGGTTTTGATTCTTTGGTTTCACCTTGAGGGAAAATGATGGTTGCAGAGGCAGAGTCATCCGCTCCACTCTGGTTTAAATGTCCACTGGCCAAAATTTGCACGGGTTTGAGTCCTTTAAATGCAAGAGTGGCAAATTGACATGTGTACGTTCCCATGTCAAGAGACGTCCCGCCACCCAATTTTAAATCCCTAAAAAATTTGTCATGTAATATCAGCAGATCACAACTATTTTTACACCCTTTTCCCCTGGATAAAAATACTGCAATATGTTCTGTGCAGAATACAAAATTAAAAGTACGCAACATTTGCATATGTAAGGATTACGGAGTTTCGGTCATACCTGCGCCAGTCATCCTCTGGAAAGGATAATCCCATGTCAACAATCACCTACAGCCACCAAACATCAACAATCACAACAATCATGTGTAAAGGTAATATTTTTGACTGTTCCAGTATTTTTAGGAAAACTGGCTCTCTGGATTTTTGATTTGCATTTTAAATTGGAGAGTGTTAAAAAAGAGAAAGTGAATCGGACAAAATCCCAAAAAAAGAAAATTGACATTGCTGACCTGCAAAACTTCTCCGATTGTTCCTTTGGCTAATTCTTCTTCAACTCGTTGGTACGACGGGAAAAATCTCGACCAAATCCCCTAAAAACACATGTATAAAATGTATAAATGTGAGCACGTGCACATGAAAAATGAAAGGAGAAAAGGAATTAAAATTTCTACTTTCTCAAAATTTTACGACATGAACATTGAAAATTGAAAATGTATTTTTAATTTTTAGTTTTTAGTAGTAAAAAATCACCTCCATGAAAAAGAGTTTTTTTCTTTGAGCGTATTCAATCAATCTAAATATAAATAAGCAACAGCGGTATTTGTAATTACAATTTTTTTCTTTAAAATCTCAAACCCAAAATACAATTAGCATCAACCGCATTAACAAGACTTGTTCCAAAATTTAAAACATTTTTTTCAAGATTACAATACAACTAAAAATTATTCCTACTCTTTCGTCTCACGAACGTTCATCGCTAGTGGTTTTTCACATAAAACCTGTAGAAAATTTTGAATTGTTTTAATTTAGCGGTCCTTGAATGTTTTCAATTTTTAGTCATTGAGTAAAATGTACATAAATTATGTAATAATTTAAAATGCCTTACATGTTTTCCATGATCAAGGCACAGTTTTACAAGTCTCAGGTGTTCCGTGTGCAAAGTTCCAATGTAGACCACCTCTGTACGTGAACAAATAGAATACAGCTTTTCATCATTTCTTCGTTGCCTTAGCAACCGCGATACACGTCAATAGTCATCAGTCATCAGAACTAAAGTTAATTTTGCCCATTGTAAATTGTGCACTTTGTGTCAGACTTACGAATTTCCTCATCTTTGACTAAATCCTCATAACTGTTGTGTACCCGGGGAATATCATGCTCCTCTGCAAATCTCCTTGCAGAATCCACGTTTCTTGCCTAAAATGAAAAATCTATTTTCATTTTCAATGGTATGATAGTAAAAATAATTATCTTGTACATGTTTTTTACTTACAGCAACAGCCAAAACTTGATGCTCTTCTTTTGGCAATGTTGAGGCAGCAACAGCCCAGTCGTGGCTAAAACATTAAAAATCAAGAGACAAAAATAAACAAGGAACACATATTTTAGTATCCCATCATTTTTCTCGTGCTCCCTTGAAATAACTTTTAACTGTGCTCACATGCGCGTAGATTCTAAATGAAAATAATTATTATTAAAAAATATTAAACATAAAAAAGCTTTACCAGACTTTGCCGGCACTCAAAATACCCCATTTTGTTGGTCCTGGCATTATTATTATTATTTTTCCCCTCTATTTTTGACGAGTTTTCAACGTAAAGTTTATGGAATATGGATTATGGATTATAAACAGTGAAATATCTACAATATACAATCTACAACGTTGGCTTGTCCCAAGGTGAAAAAAGAGAAGAAAAAATAAGATAACTCGGTCAATGCAATGCCATGTCAATTTGTTATTTATTACTTATTAGCGGTCGTACATGTAATTTTTGTGGAGGATAAAGCTTGTAGATAAAGCATGTAGGATATTATGCAAAACATGACGTTATTAATTGTCATATGTGGAACTTTAAAGTTTTATCAGGAACAAAACCGTCAATAGATAAGCAATAATTAACAACGTGACACTTTGCTGATTTTTTTTTCGGAGCACTCCCATTTGACATTTTATTCAATAAATTTTGAAATGACTACCTGCAAATTCAAATGTAAAAAGTACAAGTGACCTTTATTGTGCATAAATGGGTAGTGTATAATGTGTAATGGTCAAGTAAACAGTTTGTACTTTGTGCATACACCTAAAAATTTGTCTAAAAGCTTTTTCTTTCCTTTTTATATGCGAGCATCGAGCATGAGAAAAATTGTGTTTGCTTTGTCTATTTAATAGGTTAAAATGGGAAATGATCCGATCCGATCAGAGTAGCACAAAAAGGACAATTGTGCAGAATACAGCATACAAAATTTTCCTTGTACTTTTGACGTTGTACTTTGAGCTTTGTGCTTTTCTTGATGTATGATGTAAATTCAATTCAATTTACACACTGGATCAGCTGAAATGTCCTCTTTTCATAGAATCGAGAATCATGTTTCTGAGAAAACTGTTCCTTCTAAAACTATCAATTTTTAAATTTATTACACATGTTAAATGTGGTGTCATTCCTTTGGATCTAGCATTAAAATTATGTACTTCCTCAATTTTTGAACCCGAATTCTTAGAACAATTTTCAATTTCTGTGTTTCCTTCGCCAACTTCAAACTGTAAGTGATAAATATCTAAGAATAAGAACATGAATGAAATACTTAAATTTATCTCCAATACCAAATGACTAAGTGAAGACAGACATGGAAAAAATTCCGTTGCTACGTAGCAACCCAGAATGGTTGCCCTTAGCAACGGAATTTTTTCCATGTCCATCTTCAATTAAAACTAAAGCTAATTTTATACAATCTCATTTATAATTCATAATTTGCAGTTTCAACAGAAAAAATTTGGGAGCAATTTAAATGGCGGGTCCATTCAATTTCCATCCACAAAATTCATTCACAAAATTACACCAGAGTGAAACAAAAATCAGTCTGTGACTGTTCATCATCATTCGTAACTTTTGCGTTTCCATCTGACGCTTTGGAATTTTGGAACTTTTCAAACTTGGTTCGAAAATTTGGTCAAAAGTTATTCAAATTTCAAATGCGTACAAAATTGTGCACTGTGCACTTTGAAAAAATTTGCCCGATTCTTGTACAATGTAAATTCTTTTGAAAACAGGTTCTTCATGGAAACGAAGAACAAGAAGAAAAAGGCTACGAGTTACCATGGAAACTATATGAACCACAAGATGCAACTTTTTCCTACTCGTTTATATTTTGGCCCGAGTTTGTTTCATCTTCGTTTTTCCAGTCAACACTCTTCATGTCATTTCAAAACAGGGATTTTTTCCACAGGCATAAAAAACATTTGTCCCACAACAGTAATTTCTACTGGATTTTTTCTGTGACCGATTCTTCTGATGATTCTTCTGATGAGTCTCAAAGTCAGATGAATGAAGTTTCCATGGAAATTTATGAAATTTATTTTGTCAAGAATACTCTGGTTTTCCAAAAAGTTTCACAGCCATTCCCTTCTCACCTACTGACAATGAAAACACGACGAGGGGATTTTAAAAAGGCCGTTGTAAAAGGATTACATATAGTGTGCAATTCTTCATTTTACAATTCATTGCATTGAAAATTAAAAATTAAAAATTTCAAATAATTTTTTCGTTCTAAAAAGTAGCGTAAACGTACTTATTTTCCCCCTAAATTGACATGTTGAATTTTTATATTTTTGTCAGGTGGGCAAAGATCGAGAAGCGTGGATGGCCAAATTGAACATAAGTGGTGTTTGGCTGTATTATGATGTTGTCTCTACTGAAATTAGTCAAGGAATTGTCGAATCACTCAATATGACGTAAATAAGCACATTATACATCTTTTATAATTTAGAAATTGATTACTTCATCAAAAACTAAAATTGAATTTCCTCGTGGAAGAACTACCAACGCCGTTTTCGTTTCCATGGTATTTACATGTTAATTACATGAAAGCCCAAAAACGGTATTGTTAGTCTACGAGGCAATCCAATTATTGTATTTCATTTACAGTTGCCTTTTCTTAGCCAATTATGTTCCTAAAATTATTTTACAACAATAAACAGACTTGAAGCAGTTAATGCTTCTGATTGGATCACAAAAATTGAAAACCCGAATGGTAGTTTGTCATTGGACGGGATGGGGGCGCAATTAGTTCGTGAAGAAGCGGATTGGACGATCAATATCTCTGAAATTCTAACCTACAGACTGCATCAACTCGCCCCATCTTTTCCAGTTTCCTTCACAAAGTAAAATCAATCTATGTATAATGAAATAATTTGTGTCTTTATCTAAAACAACATTTGTACAAAATACAGAATATAGAATGCAGATATTTAAGCAAAATTTCCAAGCTTTTCCTTTCACTTTACTTCTGCATATTTTTATTATTTTTTTGAGCACACAGGATTCAGGTCTTTTTCCGTGCACCATCTATCGCTATCCGTGAAAACGTGTATTTAACCGCCTTTACAAAAAATCTATGGCTAGCTATAATCTTCATGTGGATTTTGATCATTCTGGCGGTTATTTTGATTGTTCGAATACAACGGAACTGTAAAATGTCAATTTCAATGTCAAAATCAAAGCCGAGCAAAACGGCACCGCCTAACAAAAAGGAACAAGAAAGTGCGGTTGTGAATGAAAAGGATGTGGAATTCTCATCAAATGTTCTGCTTTGGGCTGTCGGAGCAGCTTGTCAACAGGGTAAAATTCAAAACTCAAAATTCAAAATACAAAAGTAAGAGGAGCAAGTAACAAAAAGTATTCTCTACATTCTACAGGGTCTTGTATTAAAAACTTTCTACTTTTCTTGATTTTTGCTTGAAAAAGTCTGCGAAAATTTGAAATTTTCATGTGGACATATTAAAAATTTTAATTTTTGCAGACTTTTTCAAGGAAAAATCAAGAAAAGTAGAAAGTTTTTAATATACCCCCCTGTACATAATATTAAACACATATTATTAAGGCCTGGCAAGATATGCTCCAAAGCAGAAATTTAGATTTACAGATATTCCTTTATAACCGTTCGCCATCTATGTACTGGTTTCGATCT
>JAQGBH010007350.1:0-11133 GCA_034698265.1 Sminthurinus aureus
TTATTATTAAAAATTGAGAATATTATTTTCATTCGGCGAGAATGACAAAATAGTCAACTCGTTTTGAATCCTTCCCTTATTTCTGGAAGCAACCAAGAGTTGCGAAAGAAAAAGGGAAGAAGGGAGCAAAAAGAAAATGAATCAAATAAAAGGAAAATAAGTGAGAAAGAGAAAAATAAATAAAATAAAATTAAACAATAAAAAAATGAAATATTTAACGGAATATTTCATTCATTAAAGGGTAGACAAATGGAAGTATGTGAGTTGCCTTCTCTATCCACAAATCACATGTTCAAAAGTCACATTCTGTAAAAGTTACGTGAAAGTACGATGTACAACTCGAGATTCTATTTGAGATCAAAAATCAATAATATATACGCATATTGTGTACAGTTGCCCATGTTTCCTCTATCAGAAATCAGAAACTGTATATTGTACATACGTACAATATACAATTATATTTAAACTGAGTAAAAGAACAAAATATAAATAATATAATATACATGTGACAAATGGTGCAGATGCAGTGAGCCATTAATTAATTTTATTGGCACAAAACCGAACGTAAAATTTCCTTCCTTTGTCTCTCCCTAAAACTCCAGATGAAATTTTCAAAAAATTGTTTCATATATTTCCCTATAACAAACCGCAAATCAAAGAAGTGAACAAAAAAAGATTGAAAAAATAACTCACCCATTCAAATTTCCAAAATATATTATTTCGTCAAGTATTTTATATATTTTTCTTATTATCAAAAAAAAAGGAGAAACAAGAAGTCAAATCCATTTCATTTACAAAAAAAAACTATTATTTTTATCATGGATTTTGTACACACATCTCTCTTCTCAAATTTAATATACTTAAAGTATACGTGAGATCCGTCCATTTTATCATTAAATAATACAAAAACTACTTATGTTTTCGTACTTCCTTTTTTATAATTTTTGAAACCAAGTATTTCAAATCCATTTAAAATAACCCAAGCAAAATTCTAAATTCTAACCCGAAAACTTCATAAGACTCACATCAAAGTCAGGAGTAAATCAAAAGATTCGAAAATAGTAGAAGACAAGATTCATATTTTTAGAATTTTTTATTCCTTCTTTGATTTCATTACTCATTCATATAGACTAGAACGCAAAATCCCTTACGTTACCTAGAATCCATCACATCAAAAATATAATTAGAATAGAAACCATTGTATTTTCAAAACAAAAACTCACAAACCTTGATTCATTTGCTTTAGACTCCATCAAAAAAGAATACAGCGCGCACGTGTCGTCATTATGTAATAAACAGTATAAACAAAACGAAAATAGGTACACACTCTCTATACGCAACACGTAATTATACAGCATGGAAAACTTGCGTATGCACCCAAAGGTACAATGTAATAATATAGCATTGCAAAAAAAAGGAGAGAGAGAATAAGAAAAGGAAAAAAACGCAATATTCACTCCTTGAGCTAAAAAGACGCTAAGTTTTGGCACACATGTGAAAATCACGCGTGTAGAACGAGGTCAACTTGTTTTATTATTAAGGTTGGATATGTGCGTATGAGATAATCTTATAATCTCAAGGTTTGCTATTTCTTTCAATTTAAACTGTTCAACCTATGAAAAAAAAGAAAAAAACAAGTTCTCTTGGCTTACATTTATTATCCTTGATTCTCTCTCTCCAACTCGAACATCTGTACGTTGCGTGCTCAATAGCATATGAATACCAACATATAATAGGGTATATCGAATCTCTATCATCTTGATAATTATAGGAAACCCTTCATGCGCATTATAAACGAGATAGAAAATACAGTACGTGAATATTAGGCATGTAAAGAGATAAATACATGTGTGAGACTGTCATCGTTCCTCATCAAGAAGTACAAAAAAATTACGCGTGCAGAAATAGCTCAAATCCTTCTCATGGCTACAAAACATATTGGGTAATGCACGCTCATACAAAAAAATTACTTCCTTATTCGTTTCTCACCGACAATGAGATAATAACGATGTGGAAAACCTTCACTTTGGTTGTAATTTATAATGAGGATGATTAAATTCACAACAATAATAAGTTTTCTTTCCTTTGTCTTTTTCCTTCACATCCTTCCTCTTCGACGTCACCCAATTCAACCATTACCAACATTGACTCATGAGTAATCATTAATGTACTTTCCCAATGTACTCTGTACATTTTAAAGTGTAAAGTGGGATAGACACATAAAATGTTGTACATTTTTATTTAATTCAGAGATCACAATAGAACATAATATCCAAAAACAAAAGTTCTGAATGACTTCATTTTATTTTTCAGGGACAATGAAGAATGTCGAGTCTTCTGTTATGCTGATATACATTCAACATATTTACTGGTAGGAACAGATGAGAGATATGTGAATCATCTACTCATTAGAGCACCGAGTGGAGCCACCTTCTCTGTCCACCGTACAGATATTTCCTTGAAACATTGGTATTGGAGCCCCAGTCCCCTGAAATTCAAAGCGGGAGATTTCGTCTCAATTCCAAACGCCCCGGTCAGATCCCTAAGAAATAAAACGGGAATAGTTATAAAAAGTATCCCTCACGGGGACGCCCCGTTCTATCAATTGCGACTGTCGGGTTCAGATGAATTATGTGAAATACATGAAAATTGTCTGAGACATGTCATCGTGACTCATCCAACAGGGGCTCTGACAGACCATAATATCGTGGTGAATTTATGGGACAGACACTACTGATCCTCTGCCATAACGACTATTTATCTCTTGCTTATGTATGTCCATTCTCTCGTCCTCTCAGGCAGAGCATACATAATATTACACACTGTATTTTCATCTCTCAAATTAAAATTCAAGGATAAATAAACTATATCCAATAATAATTGATATATGATCAATCAATCATCGTCGTTTCCCTATTCTACAATCTAGATTCCACATCCCACTTCCTACATATAATACATAAGGCACACCTACTTTGTCCTCTCTTCATTATATCGTATTTTCTTATTGTACATAATATCACAACTTATCAACCCAATCACTCAGAATTTAGACCTAATTCATTTCCATTCAAAGCCCTACAAAAAAATGAGACCAATCAAAATAAAACTTAAATTGACTCTTCATAAACCATGTTATTCTACTACTAACGGTAAAAAAAAAATTACATCATCTATATTAGACGCATAAGTGAACAACAAAATACAGACTCAAAACAAACTATTTAAAGAAAAGGGGGAAAGGAGGAATAAATAATTCATCCATTATCAATAAGGCATTTTATTTTATTCACAGAGCCAAACTGAAATCCGTGTTTGGAGACGTAACATACTAAAAATGGAAATTTATACAGGGAGAAAGGTATATCCTGCGTCCGATCCAACAAATCCTCTTTTTATCTCTTCTAGTGATGGTAGGAATTTACCAACAATCGAAATCCGACGACATGACTCGACGACATTTAACATCACGACGGATGACATAACACCGGTGAGGTTCTGGATCCCTCCCGAAAAACAATACGTCAATCATACTCATGTCAGGGTGACTTTAGCTACACAATCTGAATTCAATGGGAAAAGAGGCCAAATTTTGGATATTTTTATGCAACGAGAAGTCATATATTATAGGGTCAAATTCCCAGATGTATCAAATATTATCACTCTGAATGGGAAAACGGTGCGACATGAAAATCCAAAACATAACTTCCCAAACTTTACGGATGACAATGGTGTGCTGCGACGACGACTCTACTTAATATTCTAAAATACCCTTACAAAAAAGGCTACACTGAATTATGAATCATGACACATCGACTGTCAGAAAAAAAGAAACAAAACAAAAAAAAATCAATAAAATACAATCCCTCCTCAAATACTATTTCTCATATTTAGGTCATTTTATTCATTCTCTCAAATCATGTAAAAACTCCTTCAACAAAAAAAAATAATCATTAATTAAGATACAAACCAAAACATTAGGCACAAGTTTTATTATTGTCATACCATCCTATAATTTTACACCTAAAATACACTTTTATCCTTCATCCAAAATCACAAATCCTTTCTTCGTCTATCACACACTTTTCGAAATCACACCAATCCTTCTCATCTTTTTACTATACACACGACTATACATGCATAAAGCATAAATACAAAAGTAATAACTCTCCATAAATCTTTACCTATTTTTTTTAGCTCAATCATTTGATTCGTCCTTTTTTTTGTTTCAAAAAAAACATATACTTTCAGATCCTTCGTGAATATCAAATGATCACAAAATATCAAACAAACATTATACCTCTGCATACGTTAGAAATAATAAAAATCTTCAGACCTTCACTTGACAACACACTTTGAGACCATATCCAATATGTTAATTACCTCATATATACATACATACAACACAATAATCCTATAGACTACGGTAAAATACATATACATCCCTAATTCAAATAACTCCTAATTAATGTTATCATATATTATACCCTATCATAAATCCTTCATTCATCCCTCTGGTTACATTTTTTTCGCCAAATCCTATCTCTTTTAACTTACACAACATTTTTAATATCGACCTTTACTAACGCCACGCGTCAAATCACTAACACTATTCCTTTACAAAAAAGGACGAACCATATTCCTTAAAATATTTTTATCCCTTGTTTATATTTACAATAATCAAAATTAATCATTCCATACTGCCTTTAGATTTCCCCTTCCTTTTTTTCCCCCACAATCACAGAACTCCATATACAAATCGAACGTCATAATCCATCTGTATAATTATATATACGCACTTAATTTCACAATTTATATACACATAAATAAACTACAATCATACACTACATAAAACCTTATAGACACTATAATTCAAACAAATTTTAAATTCAATACTGTCGGGTTTTTTTTAGAATTAATTCACATCACCACCATAAGTTAAAAGCAAAATAATATTTTTTTTATGTAGTCTCCAATACCCAATACCAAACCAACTGTATTCCTTTTCAAAAAAAAAAACAAAACTCATACAGGTATACTTTGCTGGGCAATACTTTTTATCATAAGTATTAACATCCCTTTCTTCTTAATGATCATCAAAATAATATTAACGTCAAAATTACATTCTTATATGATATTTTAACCTTCCTTTTTTTAAAAGCCTCGTAGATACCTACTTCATAAGGCTATTCATAAGGCCATTCATAAGGACACTTCCTTTTCTTACACTCATTTCAAATTACATAATCAAAAAAAAAACGCAAATAGCCCAAAACAACCCAAACCATATTATATTCTGAAAAACTTTACATACATAATCACAAAATCAATCCTTATTCTTTTATCTATAGATACACATCCTATAATTGTTGGAACATTAAAATCCAACAACAGGGGCGACGCCACATCCCTATAAGACATAAACGTCATTTAATTTCAATTTTCAAATTATAATAAATAAACCAGGATTCACATACTTATATACATCACTAACACTTACTATCTGATACACGGTAGCAAAGTTATACACCTTTGAATGGATTTTTTGTAAAAGTTTGCATTTTCTACCAAGAAAAAAGGTGAATGTTTTTACAGAGGAAATCAACAGTTGCTGTTCAAAAATCGGTTAATACACTTGAGGTTTCGTTGAATAATGAGACAGAATCGAAAGCCGCCGCCGCCGCCGAATTTGAATCCTTGTCCAGTTTTGAAATTGCCACTCAAATTTCAAATGACAATGCGTTTAAAATTGCCTGGGAGCAGGAAACAAAACCAGACGGTGAGTTTTGGTCAGTTGATTTAGATGAAAAACTCAAAGTCAAACCGGAAACCCGAGAGTCAACTGAATCATCCAACAGCAAAACGGAGGAACACAATCAAACGGAGCAAGTCATTCAATTGCCTTTGACAGGGGTCAACAGATTAGGAAGATTTTATCTGGGAGAACTCCCTCTAGCGGAAACTGGGGCAGACTGCACACAAAATCAAACAACAAATTGAATTAAAAACATCCTAACATTTTGACAGCCAAAACAAATGAAAGATTATTCCATGTTCCTTTGGTTTGGGTTGTTTGAACAGGAGGCGGAAACCGTACAAAGTGTGTGAGGAGAAGCGAAACAGATAACAAAACAAAAGTTCAAACAAACAAAAGTACAAAGATAAGACAAACACAACAACCAATATGTTAATTTTTCCGTCCTGTTTCTTATTTTGTAAAACCCGCAAAATTTACCGAATGATAAAACTATGAGTTTTTTTTTACGGAGCACAAAACATTCAATATTGAATAATATTCAAAGTTTCAAAGTTTTTCAAAATTCAAAATGACCGCCAATGAAATATCTAAAATTCACCCAATTGACTTAGGGTTGAAGGAAAATTCACCGGAAGGAATAAAAAATACGCCAGCGAAAGACAATTTTATTTTGGGCGGGGAATTTCAAGTGATTTTAAAAGTCCTCAGTATTTGTGGAAATAGTCCACTTTCATACAATGAAAAGGAGGGAAAATATGAATTTCGTTGGAGTTGGCCAACTCTGATTTGTTTCTTTTCCAGTGTTTTGAGTATTTTTCTCTGGACTACTCGTTTCCTGGACATTGGACTCGACATCCAAATTTTCAATTTCACGTACCATAAAACAAATTTATTTTCTAATTTTCCATTTTTTTCAAGATTCCTCATTTCTTTTTGGCTTTGAAACTTCCGGCACTGTTTTTTTTTTTCAGATTTCAAAATACTTTAAAAGAAGTGGAAGAACTGATAGAAACGGATTCAAGCGCCACCTCTTCATTGAAATCAGTACTGTTTTTTGCCATAACGAGTGCTGTGCTAATGTTCCCCGTGGCTCAAATTTTTGACATATTCTTCGGCTACTTGGAACACAAGAAACTTGGAGAATTCCTCAACAATTGGCGCCCTTTCCATGACAACTATGTCACTAGCTTTCCGCAAACGATTGAAACGGCTGACATCTACATTGCCAGTGGAAAAAAAGTAGTGGAGAATCGTCCTCCCGAATTTCAGGATTTTAGGATGAAAAATACCAGTAATCTTGCTTTTGAACCCGAGACCAGTTTTTTCTGTGGGAGTTCAAAATTTGGGTTTCGAATGAAAAAAAGCAATTTTATTGTTACTTTTTCTCTCATTTTGACTGTTTTCGGCCTCACGATTTTGGCCATGAGAGTGGCAATAGGTTCGTTCGGCCATTTTATTTTTTTCTTGATCCTGTTGCTCCGAGTGGTTGTGCTCGAGTCGATAGAGGACATCAAAGTCGTCTACATGCTCAAAGATGTCGCTCAAGCTTTTTCGCGGGTAATACGATTTTTCCTAAAAACAAATTCAACCAAGAAACAAAATGGACGAAAATTCAAATGTTATTGCCAAATTTTCGCCCGTAAGAAAACTCGTTTGTTTGATGTTTTATGGGCTCTTGAAGTTACATTTTCAATATTGCAAGATTTTGTTCTTACAGATTCGACTCGGAATTGCACAAAGGACCACCCAAGATGATGCCGAAATGAGCAAGTTGACAAGTCAAGAGGTCAAAAATTGGAGACAAATCATTGAAAAAGTGCGAAATCAATCGTGTTTGGCCGGAGACAGTATTAAACTTAGCCAGCTATTTTTTCTAGCCCGCTCCATTTTCGCCATCACCAGTTATGCAATTCTGGTCTTGAACATTCCAAAAAATGACCCGAGGTCATTCGGATTCCTTTTGAATTGGTTCATGGCCGCTCTGTATCAAACTGTCAGAGTCTACTTTAAAATATACGCGGCGGAGCGAATCACCATTCAGGTACAGGAAGCTATATGGAAAAAATAATAATTTTAGTTCCACTTTCCACCAAATCTACCAAAATTTACTCATTAATTTTGAATAAAAATAGGAGTCACTGATTGCAAAAGAACTGTCGACAATTGAGACTGGGCCACTGGAGCAAAACACACTTGTCCAGGTAAATCTACATAAAAATATGGAAAAAATATGGAAAACAATCATCAGTTTAAGAATACGGAGAACGGAATTTCAAATGTTATTTCTATTTTCTAATCCACATTTTTTACCATCTAAAATCTAAACACAGCTGAAATTCACACATGATGTGATTGTTCAAAATCCATCCGAAATTTCCTTTGGTAATTTTACAACCCTGAACACAAGTCTGCTTCTTGGCGTAAGACTCAACTGATTAAAGATTAAAGATTTAAGTTTAAATTTAAACGTGAAACTGCATTTAATATTGAAATGATTTTGTTCTCTGTATTTTTCAGATGTTCAGTCAAATCATCACGTATATTATCGTCATTATGCAATTTGTCTCAAAGTAATAAATCTGCTCACTGTACATAATCTGTCTGAAAAATGTACGTAAATCTAAACTTTTGGATTAATACTAGATTAAAAATTGTCAAAACTCGAGTGGAACTTGAATGAATTCCTTGTGAAACCGAAGGTGTTTCTACATTTGGTTTTGTTTTGATTTTTTTATTAAAAATCCAGAGTGATTTTTCATAAGTCAAAATTGGATACAATTTGTTGATTCCTCTGGAAGTGTCTTTTTGAGCCTTTCGGAGGAATTCAAATTCATTTTTGATTCATACAGATTTGGTCACAAAAAAAACTCTCTGCACTGGATTCTGTATATTTTGTCCATAAAAGTTTGCGGGGATTTTTTGCCACAGAATTTTGCATAAAACTTTACTACGGGCACTGTTTTAAAAGAAGGACAAAGAAATTTTTCTGATCAATTACTTAAACTTTGACTTTCGCATGCTTCTGATTTCTGATTTGGAACATGAAAAGATCAATTTCAAGATTCTGGGTGCGGTAACGGAAACTTGGCACTCGAAATTTCTTGAGCACCATCTTAAACGACGTTCAACATTCAGCTTTTGACCAAAGTAAAGTTCAAGTGTAGTCTAAAAATGTTTCGAGAGGATTTTCTAAAATATTCAAAAGTAATTGATTTCACTTTATTGCTCAACCTTGAGGTATCACAAATCAAAACTCAAATCAACAAGACGTAAAATAAAACAACGTAAAAGTGACACGTCAGTACAGGTTTTTCATAGCAAACTTTTGAAACAAAACCAAAGTACGGAATTTTACGTCCTTTGGATAGTTGTCAGATAATTTTCCTGTATAAATAAAATGGCAAATTTCCACAAACTTGTGACTCTTTTAGTGACAGTAAATATCCGGTTGGTTTTAGTTGGAGGGGTTGGGATTTCCTTGAGGTCACCAATAGAACCGACGACTCTTCGGAAGGTCGATCTGACCTCAATTCTGCAACATGTGGCGAAAACTGGGTGCTGGATTCATCTCTGTCCAAATATTATGCGTGACTCGAGTGAAAATAAAGAAATTCTGGAAATTCTGGAAATTCAACTGGCGGCTCAAATCGGCTCCATCGGAGAGTCACAGCAGCTTTTGATTCCCGTTCTGCTCCAAGAATATTTCAAGATTTCTGGCAAAAGACATGAAACTTATTTGAGTGACGGATTGAGCATGTCAGCTCGTGTTAAATATTCCTTGTGTTTCATCAACATGTTTTACTGGCCTCTGTCTTTCAAATCTGGGACTAGAGAAGTAAAAACTGACATTGACGACAGAATAGGTCTAGTACTAAGTGGGATGTGGTCTCACATTTTTACAGGAGCATTTTGTGGCGGGTATATTCAAAACCAAAAATGTACGAGATCCTTAGAGTACGGTATTCCAGCAAAACTTACAATTGCTTTCTTGGAGGTTTCGGAAGAAGGAAACGTGGTTTTGCAAGAGTCAAAAGTCCACTTGAAGGATGAAAAGACAAGTCGTGGGAATTTTCCGCAACCTTTTTTCTCTTACTTTCTTCAGTGGCTAGAAGGAAAACTTGTTCCGCTTTTGTTCGTTAAAATTAAATTGGCTCAAAGAAAAGACGAGGGGGTTCAAAATAGGGAAATTTCTGACACGTGGTTGGTGGACCATTTAACAGTTCTAAATTGCAAAGGTGCAACTGCTTCAGAATGTAAAAGAAATTCTGCCGAATCTTCAGGCTTTTCTCGCGTCACTCCAATTGTCAACAATAAAAATAGGTTCTTTTCTGACAAAACGGGATCACAAATTTCTAAAACACCATCAAAATTCATAACTCGGGCTCTTCGAGCAAATCCAGCAGATTTTCAAACAACCCTGACCAGTTTCCTCAACTCCGTTGTGAATGACACTTGGGAATACGACGCACTTGATGGTGAATCATGGAAATCTCAAAAACTCCAAACACGAATAGCAACAACAGCAACTGTAAGCGCTAAAACGTCACCCCAAAATTGGATTACAATTGAAAGCATGGGCTACAAGTTCATCACGAGCGACAACGTCTACAAAATGAAGAGCAGTCTTCAGATCTACACGACGCCGTTTCAAAAAGAGGTTTGGACCCTCCTTTTCGTTACTATAGCAACCACAGTCACCATTATCCTTATTCTAGATTTGCTACTCAAACGAAAAAGTAAACAGGATTCTTCAAGAATCTGGAAGGTACTCCTTGAACTCTGTTTGTGGATTGTCCGGATTTTGCTGGAACAACCGGATCAAGAAATTCCTCCAGAACTTCAAATCCACCAGATCCACCAACCGTTCATCAAAAATTTGTTCAAGAGGTCGATTCGCTTGATTTTGGGCGTTTGGTTGATGATGAGTTTGATTTTCGTCAACGGATTTCGCGGGATCATCAAAAGTGACTACACGCTCGATTTTCCCTTCGTATGTGATCCGAAATGGAACAGTTCGGTGGATTTCCTCAAAGACGGCGACTTTTTCGTCTACTACACGCAAATAGATTTTAAATGCCAGAATAAAACTATGTTTTTTCCCACCAAATTCTTCAACCTTTCCCCAAATTGGGCATTTGCATTTGACAATAGGAAGCCAACATATCTTGAAAACTGGTTTTTAAGTGGACGGTACAAAACGTTACTGAGCTGTACACTCCAATGCTCGGAAATAAACTTGCAAAGGGCCTTTAGAAATTCTGGGTGCGAAAATTTTGAGCCTTGTCAACAACTTCACAAATTAGAAGTCATTTTTTCTAAACAGAACAAGACCTGTACCGAAAAAATCCCAAATCTCATCACGAGTACATTGAGAC
>JAQGBH010007351.1:0-11132 GCA_034698265.1 Sminthurinus aureus
TTTATAAAAATATCAAAAAAATTTTAATAATTTTTTTATTCAAATCCATTTGAAAGGATTTCGAAGTGACTCATATACAAAACATCTTGTGGAGATTGGAGATCTCGATATTTTTGAACTGCTCTTCTTCATACAGTGAAGAAAATTACAAGTAAATTTATAAATAGCTTACGACACACGTTCCTCGGCTCGTTTTCTCATCAATAGGTCCAGCACAGAGGTGATAATTTCTAATGCCGATACGATAAGCCCTTTGGTACAGCTCATCACATTTCTCTTGTGATGTTACATGAACCCAAACCTACATTGTACATATTCAAAGCAACAAAAAATATCAATAATTATTATTTATTATCATTATTATTCTTGAAGATTCAAGGAACACCAAATGAGAAACACTAAATTATTGTTTATTGTTCAAAGTTCTCACAACAAATCAAAAGTAAAAGTCAAGTTCATTGATTATTGTTTAAACTTTAAACGAACCTTGTCATGTTTTGATTAGAGTTCATACAAATTACAAATTACAAATTAGACACAAGAACAACAATAAACAATAATGACTAAAATGATTATTATTGTACCACCAGTTTCTCCTGATCATAACCTTTCTCTCTCTCTCTCCGCAAACAAAATATTGGTCACAAGATAATGTGTGTAATGGCGCCAAGTCACACATAATTGCATTGAATTGGTTAGAGAAGATGAGTAAAATAATGGAAAACGCATACAAGTTGTGAAGATCTCTAACATCTAATCTCTAGTGTAGTAATCATTGTAAATTGTAAATGGTGAAGCAGTGCAATAACAAACTGCAGTTTAATACACACAACAATTATTGCACCAAGTAGCTACATGTTGTACTTTTACTACTTTTACTACTAGTTCTGCACAATAAAATCAATTCCTTTGCATTAGTTACAGCTATTTCCTCTGAACATTGAAATCGAATGTGGATTCCTGTATGCACGTACATAATCATTGTTTGTTTTATATCACTATAAAATTCAAAGTTCATTCAACCACTACAGCTTTTTACCCTTTACCTTTTACTCACAAAATCGTGTACTGTTCATTGATTAAATAAATCGTAGTAAAGAGAGAAGCGTGTTTACACGTGGTTACAAATCTCTTGATTCTTGATTCTTCATCTTCTGGTCATGCTTTAAATCATTCAAGCAATTGGTCACATGTAATCATGTTTATTTTTCATCTTCTGTGTTCTACACAGTACAGTTTTTTTTTAAAGTGCCTCAGTTCACATTAGAGGTTTCTAATTTCAAAATTCGAGACAAATAATTTACCAGAAAAGTTAAAAGAGTAAAAGAGGAGAGAGAAAATTATTATAAATCAGTGAGGAAAAGGACGCAGTACATTCTCAATTCTCGGACGATAGCAGAAAAATAGAATGGGAAATGGACCTGTTGCATTTTTGATGACAGTTTCCCTCTGGGCGAATTCATGCCCCAGCCAGTAGCTACACATTTGATTCCTGTCATGTTAAACGACAGCATTTGCTCATCATCGTTCGGAAGACAGACTGGCGTGACAGTTGGTGACCATTTCAAAGGTCGTGACAATTTTGCAAGAGCTGTGAATTTTACGAGAACAAAAACACCATAAAACATAAAACAAACGGACGCTGTTGGTCATTATCGCATACCAAAAATCGGCACAAATTAATCTACGTATTATTTTGATGGTAGTGATTAGAATAACATTTCCTCCTTTTACATTTCAAATGTCGCATTTGCATGTAGAAAATTGTTACGTACCGATATCATTGTCGAATTCCTTGAATCTCTCATGAACGAAAACACGGGAAACTCCAATCATTTTTTCTGTCCCTTCCGTCTTTGACCTGTCAAATTCCCCGGCCAAAACAAACCAAGAAGTTCCATGACCCAGTCTAAAAAGTTTGTTGGAAATGCAATGGGCAGCCGTCTAACAACAATTTAACGGAAACAATCACATTTTGTTGTAAATTTAGTACTAAATCTAGAATTTTATGAACAGCGGATGCATTTACTTTTGCACATTTTGTTTTTTGTACTTGTCTGTTAGAGTTTAGAGTTGATAATATTTTATTATTATTTTTATTATGTTATAAAGAAAAATGAAGTTTCTCATACCATAATTTTGAATGTCTTACCAAAACCCATTGATTTCCAATTAAGACTCCGCCACACCAATGCCCAACAAAACCCATCGTCGGATGTTTCAGCTGGAGCGAAATCTGCATCAAAAATTGACATTAAACATTAAATGTAATTAAAATACGAGGATGGGATGTAGGTTGTAAATTCTTAATGAAGGAGGAAAATAAAATGCATCAACTGAATAATGTATCATGTATATTGTATGTACAATGTAGAATGAGTAAAGAAGAGGAACTAACTTGCCAAGGCCAGGAGCCAGGTTTGCTTTCTTCCCCATTGACAATTCTACCGTTGGGACGTATCAAAGAATTGGGGAGTTCGTCCTGCCATTTCATTACACGGGAATTTGACCTTCCTCGTTCCCTCTTCTTCGTCTGCCTTGTGACAGTTGTGTTTGGGAAACTGTTGCTGCTCTCAAATCTTCGGGTTGAAAATACAGTTTCTCGAAGGCGAGAAAAATCGTCCTGCTCTTCATTTTGCTCTTGTTGTTGTTGTTGTTGTGGTTGCTTTTGTGATAGTCTGAGCGGCGACTGATTTCTCGATTCGCGATGGGAATAAAATACGCTGATGCCACATTCTGAAATCCATAATCCATGACATTACATACAACACATCACACATCAACACTCTCATCCCCCATCATACGATATCATAAGAGTTTTAGAAAGCAAAAAATAAAAAATTGACCATAAGTCACTTCCTTTTGTTGCACAAAATACATTTGCAAGTCTGTGTGAGTCGTTTGATCTAATTTAAGTTTTACAGAGGGATTGGCGAGGAAAGTACAGACCGAAGTCGATAGAATTGTAAACGAATTATCCACACTAATCTAAAATCTACCTATGTGTTCTACACACTACACACTTGATGATTCACGTGTGAGAATGTGAAAAATGGTCCATTTGAGTCTGTCCAACACATCTGACAACATATTTTTTCCCTGAGCATTGTATATTATACGTGATGTCCTACGACTAAATGTCAAACTACTTATGATACGTTGGGCATCGGACATTAGACATGCAAATTACATAGCACCATCAACTATATCAACACCATAGAAGAGCCTCACACGTCGCATGTCTCGTGTGAGTTTTAGAAATCGATTAAAAATCTGTAATCGACTGAATACGCTGGCTGAGGTCTCATATGTCGCGCTTTATGTATGTAGGTGAAAATGTTGAAAAATCATGACAGCATGATATTTTATTTTATTCAAGCCCAGTTTTAGTGGATCATCAGCATTCGAAAACAATATCAACCCTTGACTTTTTTCTCACATTCATATTCAATGCTCAGTCTCTTTTCATTCAAACTGTTCTTGTCACAGTCGATAATCATGCGAGTGAAATGAAGTTGAGCTAGAGGCTAGAGAGTAGACATTGAGCATGTGTCACGTGAGATCTTCTTCTTTGTCGGTTTCTTATACATCACACATGCTAAATGTACCAAAACTCTAAGAATTTAGAAACGCGGGTTTTAGTTCGGATTTCCTTGGTCATTAGACATTAGAAATTGTCCAATATCTTAATTTAGAAAATGAATGAGTGGCAGAAAACAAGTGGATTCTAAAATAACACACTTGCAAATTACACGAAGATTGAAGCAAATTTGTCTCAATTCTCAATTCTGAATGTAGTTAAAATCAGTCACCGCCAACTCTTTGCTCTTCGCTTTTCACACTATAAAACATTCAAAATTCAAAGAGCAGCAACAACAACAGGAGTAATCAGCCAATAATGGAAAAACCAAGAAAAAAAAGAAAAGAGTAACGTTTGAACTGTTCAACCCTTTTATTCACACAATAGTAGACATTTATTCTTCCTAATTTCTATTCATACCCATAACACAGAACAGAGAACAAGTTGGCCTCTCTCTCGCTCTCTCTCTCTCTCTCTCTCTCTTTTGACAATATAAATAATGAAAAAACTGGTAAAAATAGGTACATACAGGAACTAACCATTTCATTCTGTGTGTTTAATAACAAAAAGAAAAGTCATCCTTTCATTCGCTATTCGTTATTCGTTAGTTAATTCATTCATTCATTCATTCATCTATTTATTTGGACAACATGCAAATTCGTCTACAGTCTACAGTCTACACAAAACAAAACTACCCGAAGAAAAAACTAGGAGAAAAAAAAGAGGGGAAAAGGTTTACTGCATCTTTATGGGAAAACACCACACGACTTTGACATTTATCCTCTATTGTGCCTACTTACACGCCTAAAATATACATATGTAGAGAACACAGAATAACAAATGCAGACAGAGGCAGAGAAACAGAACGCTTATGTGGTCCATGAATTCCAAATTGTTAACTCACGCCTTACTCTTATTATCACATATTCATTCACACAACACAACACACCAGGCACCAGCAAGTTTTTATTTAAACACCTTTTTTTCTATATGCAAACAGTATGCAAAAAATAATAATATAATATTATTATTTAGTGTACAAAAATCCTTTATAGTTTATTCATTCATTATACTATTGTAGAAAACGGCGCCATGCACATCCCAATATTATTTTTAGCCTACCACTCTAAACTCTAGACTCTAAACTCTAAACTCTACAAAATAAATAATGTACACTAGATTCACGAAATGCCCTAGTGAAAATGTTGAACATGACCATGATAACAATAGTGTTTGTGTGCTACACTTTCCTAGCCTAAATTATCTGCCAACGCCTTTGACCTACGATGCTCATTTAATGAATAATGTTCAATAATGTTCATAACGAAGACTTTAGACTTTAGATCCTCGCAATCAAATTATGCATCTTCAATCTTCAAAATGGACTGATGAGGTTTTTTATGTCCTCAAATATTAGCAAAATTGGGTAATCACTTGCCATAATTTAAAATTTAAAATAATAGTCATCCTTTTGCAGATTGTAAGTATATTTGCTAATAAATAAGAGATAACTCATCACTCAACACTCAACACAAAGCATATAATATAATTTACCTGGGCTGTTTTTCGGAAACATCATGACAGATTGCACAGGAAGAAGAAGAAGAGAAGAGTTGAGAAGTAGAAATATTGTACATTTTAATAGTAAAAACTTATCCAGTCCAATTCCCATAAACATATTTTTATCACAGTTTTTTCCTTGTTTCCTATTTTTATTCCAATTTAAATTCATCCGTAAGCTTTGGCTTATTTGATCCCAAAAGTTTTCCACGGTGAAATATTTTTCATGTGTAATATTGAACAAGTCCAAAGAATTCTTTTCACAGCCATGAATAACGAATGATAATTATAATTTGGGTTTCCTCCTTTCAAAAATAGACTAAAAGTTCACTTTAAAATTTATTAAGTTGCCCCTTAACAATCACACTTTATAACCGTTTGCACACAATGTAAATTTTAAAATGAAACATGAAACAAGACAGGACACAAAAATCACAAATTAGTTACACTTCACTTTTTTGGTAAGTTTTAAATCCCGTTGTCTATCTTTAATCTTGCAGGGTTTCCGGTTTTATGTTTTCAGTATTCTGGATGTTTGCACAACGCATGTAAAATGTAAAAAGTGAAGCTGAATTCTGAAGACGTGGAATGAAGAATCAAGAATGAGCAAGGTCGAAAGAACCGAGAGTCGAGAGTCGAGAGCATCCAGCGACGTATCACAAATCACAAATGAAATGAAATGTGAATGCAAATCACTTTTGCTTTGGCTTTGACTGACACAGTGAACTAGTGAATATTCCACATTACACATAAAACTGATGCAGACTGCTTCAACTCCAACTCACAAACACAGGAAAAAACTCTGGAAAATGTTGATCTATATAATTTATAATTTATAGTGGATAAAATAATGAGCAACTTAAAATGAAAAAAATGGAAAAGGACAGAGTTCAAATGTTGATGTGACCATTGACTGTGGAAACGGAGCTACAAGACAAGAGAAGTGAACAGTGAAGAGTGAACATGAGGATGAAGATGAATGAAGATGTGGATGAGGAAAAAAGTCGTCTCGTCGTATTATTCCAATGTACTTGTCTGTTGCATCTTGGATCTTGAATCTTGACAGTCTAATTCTCTCTCTCTCTCTGTCTCTTGATTCTTGATCGATAATACTCACACACACAAAACAGATGACACACGATACCTGATGGTGTTATGACTGACTACTTATGTTGCAAATTGTAATACAATAATTTATGTCTCTGGTTCCCTGTGCATGCACAATACAATGTACAATGTACAGTGCTTGTGAGGATGGATTTTGATGGTGGATGGAAAGATGGATACTAAATAGTAATGAGATGAAATGACGAGGTAAATTTTCACTTTTCTTCGAGATTCGAGAGTCAAGGAAGGACGAAGCAGAGGCAGACGAGGAACGAGGAACGAGAGACGAGTGCACTGATCACTACAAACTACAAACTTACAGCAACAAGTTTTTCCATCTCGTTTTGACTCAACATGAACAAAGTGGATGTGATATCGTATGGACGATGCGATATGTGATGCTGTTGTTTGCTGTTGATAGTTGTTAGCTGTTAGTGATGCTGTCTAATCAACTCGGCTGCTCTCCGTGAACAACTGCAGGGGATTTTCCTCAACGCACACCTTCCACAATAATTTAAGATGGATTGTCAAAATCTATAAACCAGAAAGATTCAATCTAAACTCGAGACACAAGACACACGCACGCACATCCGTAGAAAATTTATAGGTAAATAGATTTATCTTGATTTCTACAATACATTCGCATTCTGCAGTCTACAGTCCATAGTCAAAAGTCAGGATTCAAGAGATTTCTTGTTGTGGATTGGAATTATATTACTATTTACTGTTTACTATTATATAATTTTGATACGGCATTTTCTATAATATTTCTTCCTTTTCTGCCTTATGCTCTTTACTTGGTCAGTAGTATCAAGTATCAAGTGTCAAGTGCCAGTACAAATGAAAGAGAAACAAGGAATTGTTTTCCTTCTTTTTGCAACAAAAGTTCAACTCAATTATTATTTTGTGAATTCATGTCAATGTCAAAAGTTAATACGTTAATACAGAACACATGATGGAAACTCGACAAAGTTTTCACTTAATGTTCATTTAAAATATAAAGCACATGAGCACTGTACACTTTATGCTGTACACTGTACACTGTAGACCGTTGGCTTTAGGCAGTTAGTGAAAAATGAAAAAAAAAAAACAAAAAATTAACTACCATTAATTTCCCTATTGGGAATCGTGAATTGTAAAAAATAATAAGTTTTGTGCGTAAAGTCCTTCTCTCTTGCTTCTTTATTCTTTTGACACTGACCCTCCACTAATTATTATCCGACGACTCTTTAATGTATATTATATTATGATACATCTATGCAGAACAGTTTGAGTATTAAGTACTAAAATGGAGAAAAAACTGGAATTTCACAAAAAGAGAAACTTGACATTCACTTAACATTCACTCATCAGCAGTCATGTCTCAACGTAACATTTCATATTTTTTAATGTTCAGTTTTGAGTTTTGAGATTTTAGTGTAACATGAACAAACTGGCAAAAGATTATAAAAGTACAAAAAAACAGGACATCAAAGAGACTGAAGGAAATGCAAGTAAAATTCTAGATTCTAGTACACAACAATGATCAAGTTGAACTATGAAACGCCTTTATCGTCCTTTAAAGATTTTTAAGCACCAAAAACCAAAAGTTTCCCTCTATTTGACAACAAAATAGTGATAAAATAATGCATAAAAACCTAATAAAAGTAATAACAATTTATTAGAAAACACTATTATGAATTATAATTTATGCCAAGTTGGAAATGTTCAAATGAACGATTCATTCAAAATTCAAACTTGACGAGATGCTTTGAGCTTTGACAATGTTGTGCTCCTCAATTCTCAATTATCCGACTCCTTATGATTCAATGTTAAAAAAGAGAGGAAAAGGAGAGAAAACGCGTAGTTTGTAGTTTGTAGTTATTATCCTCTTGTTGTCATTTTTTCTCATGTTCACCACAAAGCCATTAACCTTTCTTGTTTGACTAACTTTGAGTTTTGAGTTTTTGACTCGTTGACAAGTTGAAGTCTACTTCGTAAGAAGAGAACTTGATCTATATCATTCCTTTTATTATATTACTGCTCACAATTCACAATGACAATCACACATAGTTAATGATACGAATCAACTTTATCAACGGTTATATAAATAATTATTGGAAAATTCCATATTCCCTATATTCTATATTCTACGTCCTTCGCCATAACTTAATGTATCATGTATCATATGTCATATGTCATATATCACAACATACCAAAGATGCAAAAACTTTCAAATTTCAAATCATTTTCGCATAGGAAAAATAGGAGTAAAATAATTTGTTCCAAAAATATGGTACAAATGCCTTGAGAATCGAGAATCAAGAGTATGAACAAAAGGGAAATTTTTGTATAATAATTCGTGAAGCTTTTTTTATACTTTGTCTGTATAAATATAACATTGTGTGTGATATGTACTGACGAATTTTATCGCTGACTGGTCTTTTTTGCTCGCAGCTCGTCGTGTGATGGGAGAATGAAATATTTTCAGTTGTCACTGCATGTGGTACCGTCATTAGCATCATTATCATCATTATCAACCATCCACGGAAAAGTCTAGGTCAGACACTATTCCAATGCAATACGAAATACGAAACAAATAAAGCATGAACAACATTGTTGGAAAATTCAAAATTGACGTGTAGACAATTTTTTTCTCTTTCAACTCTTTCATTTTCATCCTTTCCCTTATCCAACTTTTTTCACTAGATCGTCAAAGGAGAATCTTCTTGTGAGTGCAATGATGAGGAATTTGTTTTCAATGTTTAGTTACGAAGCTACTAATGAATAATCATATAATAAGGAATTCTGGACTCTGTTTTATGGACTCTAGACTTGATACTTTGTGGATATTTTTAACAGTGTAATAGAGGTCAATCTTGTTAAAACAGAAGATAGAATGAAAAAAATCTGAAGCTAGAATTTCTAGAATGCAGTTGAAAAGATAAAAAAACTGTATGTATACACATGACTAAAATGTAAGCATCAGTCTCAAATGAGACAGAATGACGCTATTTTGTTAACTGCTGCACACTACTTACATATTCAGTATTCAGGTGATGTTTATAGTTTATACGTTTATACGGGCTATTCTTGATTCTTGAATGAGAGTAGAGAGAACAAGAAAACAAAAGCATCTTCTCATCTTGTCTTTTTCTGTTCATGATGTATAATGTATAACTAACAACTGACGAGGGTAATAATGACTGATGACAGCAATAATTTCTTCAACAATATAGCAATTAATTTGATAAACACTAGTTTCAAATTTAATATTGCTCTTCTCCTTGTTCTTCTTCAGATAGCAAACAAAAGAAGATGAAGGAAAAAAAGAAAAAGTGTACAAACTGCAAACATTACTTGCTTCTTCATACTTTAGACTACAGACTACGCACTAAGAGCTGTGACTAACATGATGCATAAATATTTGTACACGGGTATGTACTTTTCGGATGAATGAGCCATAATGTTTAGCTAATACTTTTAATCTTTCTTTGTTTCTTTTTTTATTCCTTTCATTCATTCTTGTTCTCGTTTTGATGATGATTATTATCCCTTTCATGTGTCAAGTTCCTCATGCACCACATAATCATATAAATTATAAATACATCATGACATTTCAGCTGAGTTGAGTTGATGACAGTTAATAAGATGTAGAGTATAAAGTATACGAGAGAAAGGGAGAGAGAGAAAACAAACTGCCTTGTTTTAGTTGGTAGCTGATGTATAATTCTTTATTCTTATTGTTTTTCATTGCGTATATGCTTTTGTGTTTTGCTTTGCACTATAATGATATTTATTATTGTCGTTAGTCGGTTCAGAGGCATTTTCATTATGATAACAATAATCAAAATAATAGTTTTTGTTGCTCCTTTAAACATATATATATAAGTAATCGTAGATACAACAATATGTGGACACATTATTATCCTACTTTTCTCCATCTTTAAAAATAAAATGTCCAAAAATAAACCACAAGTACATTTCATTGTCGTTGTATTAATAGCCGCTGTATTAAACATGTACACACAATTTTTATGTTTCATGTTTGCTCTAATTTTTCTTTTGGGTGTCATCCGTCATCTGACTAGTAGTAAGTTGTAGTTTGTACAAGTCTGCAATATAATATACGTAATGTGCATCACCTGTTAAAACTTAAAACTAATCATAATAATCATAACAAAATACAATAAAAGATTCCATTCATACTTTATAAATAGTTTTGATACTCCATTCTTGTATTTCTAAAATCTTGTTGCCCAGCAGTCATAAAAATTTAGTATGATAATAATTCGACTTTAATGCATTTATTGTAACAAAGATAGCTGCAAACACAGTACATAATACATATACATCCACAATGCAATGTACACTTTACCAGTACACTATTTTTAGGCGTGTTCAAAAACTGCTCCTACATTTACGAACTCTAATAAAAAATCCTTGCCATCCCTAATACCACGAATTAGAAAAGTAACGTTAAATATTGGTTAAAAAATGTAAATATTTTGACCCTCGAGAAGCATATTTCGTTTCCTATTTACCAACCTCTAAAATAACAAAGGTGTTTTTTTGGTCCAAATTTCCCATTTCTAAGTTTTGAAGAAGTTGGCCACCAAAATTGGCGTTTCCAGGGCAGGCCACGAGGAGGCCTCCTTCATCTGCCCCGTCGCACAACTAAATTGACATCTAAGAAAGGCAACACCTCTCACAACCAGTCAATTAGCGTGCGGGCTATGAAAGCGCAAAGCGCGCATTCCGCGTAGTACCGAAAACACCGCGTTCTTTTGCTGTGTGTTCGAATAAACCCAGCCAAAGCTTACGGCGAAGAACACTGCAGCTGCAGAACGCGGGATTCGCGTACGCGAAATTGCGCACACCACTGCGCAAAGCGCACAAATTCCGC
>JAQGBH010007352.1:0-11131 GCA_034698265.1 Sminthurinus aureus
AATTGGTTTCTAATGTTATTTCGACGAAAACGCTTATTGAAATCATTGAAAATCTGAATATGCGATTATCGTAAGGGAGGTTATAGATTATAGATGGCAGCTCATACTTCGTACTTCATAATTTATAATTTATACCCTAAAATATAGAGGGAGATTTTTTTTGTGAGACGAGAGTTGAGTTGTAGCCGCTACCACTTGTCTCGAAACTCCAAATCCACCCCACCGCTACATTCTGCCGTTAGTGGTATAAGAGGGGTATAAAGTATAAAGAGGACAATATAACAGTATTTTATAAGGCAGAAAGAAGTTTTGTCCCAGGTATTTTTGAGAAGTTTAATAATGCTCCGTGGTTGGTAGAAGAATAATCATTGCAGTTGCGTAATGAAATTATTGCTCCAGTGTAGGTATTTCAGTAACATTTTATCATCCAGGGTTTACTCCTACTTAAGTTGACAAAAGTATATCCAAAGGTTCCAGGCGACTGCTAGACGCTAGACATACATAGAAACATGATGGATATTTTTAAACACTGTCGTCCATTTCAATGACATTAAACCGTCTCTGCTGAGGATTCAGAATTCAGAATTAACAGCTAGGAAAAAGGAGAAGTTGAGGAAATCTTAAATTATTGTGTTGTGTGGGCTTGAAGAAGTACATAGGTAACCTCGTTGAGGACCGTCATAGTCCTCTTAACAAGCTTTGTTTAAAAAAGGAATGGACACTTTTGAAAAACTTCCTATTGAGGTGAAAATATTATTTATTATGAAATTTCATGTCGAGTAGATAAATTCACAATTTTTCAAACTGATTGAAAATGTAATAAATAATGATTCTTTGTTAAAGGTCACTCGGTTAATTCTCCGTCAATTTGATTTTCAATCGAAACTTTGTGCTCGAAGTGTGTGCTGGCTTTGGAATGATATTATTGATGAGTGTATGCGATTCAATGTACTTCTGACCAAGGACAATCTTCGGTATTTTGACACTCTCTACGACCAAGTTCATGCATTGACGATTCGGAATTTGAATGTGAGTCTTCATGGAGAATTGAATAAAGCCAAAAATGGAGGGCAAAGTATTCTGGCCAAATCCCCTAAAATCCTTATTTTTGACTCGTCCAACAATGAGGGAACCTATGGTAAAAATATATCCACGATTCTGAAACTGAACACCACAATGAAGTATCTTGAATTCAGGAAAAATAGTCTACGATTCATTTACAAACCAATCTCTGTTGACGGAGTTCATATGGAAAAGCTCGTTGAATTAAAGGTCTTGTTTACGATAAAAAAAGCATCCATTTAAATTTTAAATTTAAGGCACATGGAATTTCATGACAATTGCCAATTCTATTTTTTATTTTTTATTGTTGATGATTAATAATTATGTATTCTTGTACTAATTCATAACTCATAATATATTATATTGTCTTGCTCCCTTTTCCAGTTGAAAGTAGGACATACGTTTCACATGAAAATTGCATCCGGATTAGCAAAACTGCGCATGCCACAGTTGAAATTTTTGACCTTAGTTTGTTCTGCAAGTTTTAATTGTCAGAGTGCAAAGTTGAATACGCGTGTTTATTTTGATTTTTACCGATTTTTCTTACACGGCATTTTCTCCCTGGAGAAACTAGAATTGGTTCATCCAAAGACGCACAAGTATAAATATGATCTATTTGAACATTCCATTGATTCGAGAGAACTGGATAAACTTACTACAGCTGTGAAAGAAAAACAAAAAAAGTTGTCTGAACTAAAGATTGAATTTTCAGCAATAGAAAATAAACGAGGATTCGGATCTTTGGGTAAAATCTAAGATCAAAGAAACATGACAATTAATTTCAATAATGTTAGTGTGTATTGTGTATTTTGTGCATCAATTTCTATAATCGTTTCAGGTTTGCAATTATCTTTGGCTCAAAAAAATTTGACTAAATTGGAACTAAAAATTATTGGGCAGGTAAACATCCACAAGAATAATGTCAGCAATTACGAAAAATAAAGAATATTTCTAAAAATGTTAATTTCTTTGTGTTTCTCAATTTTTATAATTTTACCAGTCCTGTCAGAATGAATGTAATGAAGTATTGCGTCAAAATTCCTCCACACTCATCACTGTTAATGTGACATATACAACGTACAAGATGGACTTTAGTCATTTTGACTGTGAAGTACTTTCTGCTTGTAAAAAGTTGGAACATTTGAAAATTTACAATTTTTACATACTCCATCCAGAGCAGTTACCGAGAGGAATTAAAACATGGAGTACTTTTGGTTCCTTCATACAGAATCCATTGAACGAGATCTCAAATCATTTTACAGAGCTCAGAGGTATAAAACATAAATTATGCATAATAATTAATAAATAGCAGGAAACAAAAGTTCTTTTGTACCTAATTGTGCATAAAAAGTAAAAAACAAAACAAAAAACCAATAGAAATTTGTAATTTTTAATTAAGAATTAAAAGTATTATAATTTTTTCCTTTAAAAAATTTCAGAGCTGATATTTCTTCCATACGAGTGGGAAACTTACAATAATATAAATTTCCTCCAAGCTTTTGAAGAGCTGCTCAAATTACCAAAGTTAACTCGATTCGAAGTTTTTGCGCCACATCAAGGGACCGTTCTCGAAGCTTTGTTTTGGAGTCATAACCTCATTAGTTTGCTTTGTCCAAGTAGTTTAGATCTGCGGCACTATTTTTTGAAAATTCCTAATTTTCGTGGATATCGTAAGGACTTACTCATGCCTACCATCATTGCGCTCTTGAAAAAGGAGAATAAATGAAAAGGAAAGGAAACCACTAAAACTTAAAACACAACTATTTACAACAACTAAATTAAATTATGCAATTAATCTTTTCCGGGTTCTGGAAATTGAAAAAAAAGAAAGAAAAAAAAGAAGAAAAGTGACCACGTTTTCAAAAAATGGAGTTTCAGTGTTGAGTTTTGACAAGGAAATTCTCAAGTTATACCAACAAATGAAACATTGCAATGAGATGGCGACGAGACCTTTTTATTATTATTAGATACTCCTTCTCCTACTGCTGTTGTTCTATGTATGTGTACCTAGCAAAAGTTACATTTTTATATATGATTTTCTTAAACACTAAAGTCGTCAAAAAATGGGTGGTGGATCGAAGAATAAAAATAATCATACCTCAACATGGTATATGAGTCAACCATGGAATAACTTTTCAAAATTTCACAATTATTTCCTACAAAGAAAGTTTTTGTTTTAATTTTACACAAACAGAATATAGAATCCTTTTGCATAGTGGATTATGTGGGCTCTTATACATTATACAAATACCAAACATCTACCTTCAGCATAATACAATATCGACAATAGATGCATTACCTATGACATATAGGTATTAGACCTCACACACACACACATGTATTCGCAAATATATCTGGAATCTGGATGTTCAAAATAGTAGATGGAACAGGGGTTAAAAATAGCCGAAAGAGGAGTTTAGTCTTCATAAAAACTGCACATGCTAAACCATGTTTGTTTTTAGCACACACACACACACAACACACAAAGAAGCACCAACAAGTCAAGAGTCAAGCACAATATCAACTACCAACGTAAAATATAATACATAAGCAATACCATGAAAGATGAAAGTGTGCTGTTCCTGAGTTTTTTCAGTAGTCTGTCGCATATTCTAGGCCTTTCAACTTACGTAAGTGTAAAGTATAACGCGGCATAAACTATATCAGGATGAAATCAACAGATACACACACAGTTTGTTAAAAGACGTTTAGAATTTTTCATCGTCGTAGTTGTGCATTGTGCATGCAGGATGCATCATAAATGTAACGCTTGATTGATATAAATCAAACATATTTTAAGTCTCCTAATAAAATTACATTCAGAAAAGTTGTCAATCGTGATTCAAATGTCTCATCTCAGTTTTGTCAGTACACATCAGACATCAAACGAGTATTATTGAGATTTTGTAAAAAAATTGGTTTCAGTAAAAGAAGAAGAGATTGAAAATTCAACTCAAATTTATGACCATCAAACAATTTAAAAGTTTAGGAGACTCGTCTCAAAACTCAAAAAAAACTCAAAAGTGCTTGTTGAATTTCTAGCGGTTTTCCTTTATCAAAAAATTCCTAGAATCTTGAAAATTAAGATTACAGATTTATTCCCAGTTTCCAGCTACACAAGATTACAGAGTGTTCAGTGATTTGATTTTAGTGTTTATTGCCTATTTGCATTACATTGTTTTTTGCTATCATGAACGAATCATTAGTGGCACCCACTGTAACAAGTGTGGACGTCGATAGTAATAAAAATGGCTCAAATATCTTTGAGTCTCGGCAAAAGCAATTATATATATACCAGGGCCCGGCTCCTCCGTCATACTTTGTAAAATTCATTCAAAATTCTATTTTTCTTAATTATTATACATAGCAATAACTAAGTACAAACTACTACTACTACTGTAGTTTTGTCTTTTGTAAATAATTTTTATTATACATACTTATACACAGGATTCACCAATTTCAGCAAGCCAATTAATTGTTGGTTGCGCTCTGTTGTTTATTCTATGTATGGTAAGTAATTCCAAAATTTTTCCTTTTAAATTTGAAGTATAATATAATATAATATTGAATCCAGGCATGAGATGACATCTCACGTTTTTTTTGTTTTTCTAATACATTTACAGATTTATCACTACTCCAATTTTGACAGTGATGATGATCAAACTTATGTAAGGACAGCACCTGGAAATACGACTTTAAAAAGCGCTGCTATTCAACCAAGCGAAGGGAATGAGAACAAAAGAAATTATTTTTCTCAGTTTGATTCCCGTCTAAAACAGCTTGAGAAAGCCAGCGTTTCTGAAACCATTCATATTGAATTACTGGAAATGAGAACTCAGCTTGATCACATGGCCAGTTCTATGAACTCTGGTCAAGCCTCGACTTCAAAACTTCCTAACAAGAGTAAATGGAGTGATGTTTAATTTCTCCTTGAAGTTCTACAGCATTTTCATGTTTTTGATATTCTTGAGTAAAATGTATACGAGTCTATTGTCTTTATATCTTTTGTACAACAATTGCTTATTATCTATATTATGTATAGAGTCTATTGTCTACTGTCAAAATTTTTACCTTTGACATCTTTTAGGTATTAGGTATAGTGTATACAATACACATCTGGTTTCTTTCTCACTACTTATTTTGAATCATAGAAATGTCAAATATCTAAATAGAAGCTCTACAAGCAGGAGCTGTGCTCACTGATCACTGATACTTTGTTTTTATTTCCATCTTTCCAGTTTTATTTTTACGTTGCAATTTGCTATTCATTAGATAAAGAATTGTGAATTGTGAATCACAAGTCTAAGTTGAAATAAAACAACAAAGTACAGAATATAATATTAAAGATTACTTTTAGAAATTTGAACTGCAAAGTTGCAGCAGAAAATGAACGATTAAACATTAACCGACAACATTGTAGTTTTTTATAATTCGTGTGTATTATTTATTATATTTAGCTTGTACAATTTTTTAAGGAATTGGATGAATAAATCGAATTGTTGAAAATTTCTCGAAATTCTTGATATAATTTATCATCCTTCACAGTTCTAGGTTTTGTCACTATATGTAAATTGTGCTCTACAATGGATTTTGTTGACATTCCAACGAGACTTGTTGCGATTTCTGGTTCTTGTGGTCGAAGGCTGAAACCTAAAGAGACATCCTCAAGAGTAGTTCCACGCTCTTTTGCCAAAGACACTGCTTTACGTGCCCCATCTCTTATTTTAGGACCTGCTGGATGCCATTCAGGTGGCCCATCATTCGATAAAAGTCCCATAGAAAGAGCCGAAGCGTTGATAATTCCAATATTTTTCTCCTGTACCACATTCAAGTAATTTTTTTAGTAATTTTCTTTTATCCACACATAATTTCATGTTTTATGGTCACTGCACTTGTACACAGACATTACATGCCTCTCATAGGCACAAACAACTTTCCAATAATAGTACAATACTAATAATATTTTATGCAATTCACTTCTCTGGATATATGTTTAATAATATTTTGTAGTACACTAATATCTACCTTGAAATATGGTAAAAATTCGAGCAAAGAAAGGTCATTTAAATTGTAACGGCAGTAAGACAGAATAGTGTCTACATGAGCTTGTGAAGCGACTTCCTTGAGAACTTTTATGTCATACGCCGTGATTCCAATATACTTTGCTTTTCCAGCTTTTACAACTGATTCAAGAGCTGGAAGGGTCTCATTGACAATGATACTCAAGTCTGGACAGAATTCGATGTCATGAATCTACAAAAAATTATTGCATGTATAATGTGAAATGTATACGTAAGTAAAACTTCCGTGAAACTTGACAAAGCAAGTAATGAATAAAATAGTAAGTAAAACAGTAAAAGGTAATGACATATTTATCGACATTTGAAAATTGGTAGCTAATTTTCACCTGGATTATATCCACAGAAGGCAAGCCTAATCGTGTCAAACTCCGCTCAACACTTTTCAACACAGCCGAAGCAGAGAAATCAAACCGTCCTTCATTTGTTGGAGTGAAATTACGACCTGTACATTTCATTAATTCAAATGCATGTGAGCGAAAATTCATTATGATGTACAAAAGAAACATAATATAGAGCCTTCATAAAGTACCCATACGAATTACGATACATAATATTTTCAAGAATTTACCAGCTTTAGTTCCCAAATAATACGTGTTCCTTGGAATATCTTTCAACGCCATTCCTAATACTGTCTCAGATGCTCCATACCACGGTGACGTATCGATATAATTAATTCCATATTTAATACTCTCTTGCACTGCCTCTATTCCCTCTGTCAGACTAACTTGTCTAAAAATACAAAACATACATACACATGTATATTAGGGATTATGCGCCTTTAATCACAATTCACAATAGTAAATGAAGTACAATAATATCATATCTATACATGTATGTACGTTGTTTGTGTTTACTTGTAAAAGTTTCCGAATTTCCCAGCACCATAGAGTTCTGGATCAACTCTAAATAAATAACCAATAAATGAATTTTATTTTTATTTTAGTGAATGATAGTTTTATTACATTCTCAGTTTTTTGTCTTTACAAAAATGGTGCAATACTTGGTGCTTAGTAAAACTTATCTACCCTTCACAATTCCCCAATGAAGCTCCCCCAAAAGAAATTTGAGACACTCTCAAACTAGTATTTCCCAACTTGCGATATGGAATGTTCTTAATGTATGGATGGGATGACAAATCTCCATGAAAAGAAACATCATATGTTTCTGGAATCACAAACTCGGATGACATGTTGTTGACTTTTGTACTAAAGTACTAAATTTTTTCTGTAATTTGTAAGGGACAAAAATAACTTATTCGTGGAATTCAAAGTGAGCTTGCCTATTGTGTGTTGTATTCAGTATTCAGTATACAGTACAAAACCAGAATATTTTACGGATAGAAAATGGATGAAACTGGGCACTGCACTGGAGGAATGTTTTTTAGTCCTTATTAATATTTGTACTTTTATATTATGATGTGTAAACAAATTTTTGTAGTTTTATCACTTATCTAACGTCAAACGTAAAAGTCAGCAATAATTGTAAAATTAACCGACAGCTCTTATATAAATGAAAAGGCGACGAACTTATTGACAGTTGACAGGATCACCTAGAAATTTTTATACTTGGTTTATGTTTGCATGAAGTATACACTAACCTTATAGGAGTAATAAACTTTTTCTAAATACATTGATATTACGAACTACAGATCGTAGTGTACATTTTGTTATGGGCTATGTCAAATGCTAATGTTATCTTCAATTATGGCTTGTTGACATGAGCGATAACGACATCAAATACTTATACATTATACTTACACAATAACAGACATGTACCATATTATACAGTATACAGTATACAGACTGTAGGCTATGGTCGCTAGTTTCTAGACATATTATCCTTCTTCTCTGTACTTATATATTACATTTGATTGTATACGTATGTACACAATCAAAAATCAAACATTATGGTTAGTAAGTGTGCTCACGATTCACGATTCACAGGTTGTAGGGAATAATTTCACTTCTGTGTATAATGTATCATGTATATTCAACTAAAAATCAAAGTATGACTGTCTTGTATTAGTTTTCGTTTGTATACTTATACTTCCTTTATATTTTATATGTAGTGGTCTGAGAGATCCAAATGTACAATGGGTCTTGACTTGTCGTACAATACAAAATATTTATTCATACCAATTGGTGTGCATCTGTGGAGGTATCTCCATACTTTTCCTTATGAAAATTAGTACCTAAAATAATTATATACATAAATTATAATTTTTACATATTATATGTGTAGTATATAAATAGTATTTATTTTACTTTTAGACAAGTCTGGTTTACATCTGACGTTTTTGTAATTAGCTCTGCCCTTGTTGATTATACGTTTTAATTTTCAGTGGATTAATTGGCTATTTAAAATATTTCACATGCCATACTGGAATTTATTGTGTATTATGTTACTATTATATTATGGCTTTCACATTGGCATTTTACAATTTGCAGTCAGCTTTCACCTTTCACTTTGTGAGATTATTCGATGGTATCTAGTATGTAGTAAAATAGGTGAGTAATGTGTACACTGTACAGTGTACAATGGTCTGTACCCAGCATTGTCATTGGGCTATGTAAATGTGTAACAAGTCACAAGATTATGGTGCATTTTTACGTGAAAACAAAACACAAATGAAAACACGAGAGGGGACACATGCCGAGATGAGGTCGTTTTAGCTGATCAACCCTGTTACCCGGGTTAAAAATGTTTTTTATCAGGAAGCATGGAACAAGGAACAACATCGTCGTACTTTGTATATATATACACCATACAGAACACACAACAAACAATTTTTATAAAGTTATATAATTTGTTATTTATATATTTTTACGTTTTACGTAACAAATAACAAACATGGAACTTTTGCATATCACAGATCACAGTGATATAATATCAGTTACATAGAAATTAGAAATTACGCATGGCGTGTTGTATATGATTTTCGGAATCCGAAATTCGGGTATCGGGTATTTTAAATTTTCTGGACTCCAGACTCCAGACTGGACTTCAGATAAATAACATACTTTTACTGCTTGCACGGAAGAAACAGAAATCAGAAAAATTTCGAGTGGAGTGCAGTGTGACAGGAATAAAACTTGCGGATTTTGGAAAATAATTGGAAAAAATGACTTTCAGAGAGTCAAATAATCGACAAAAATTTGTCATATTTGTACGCGATGTTCCAGAGTTTGGACGGAGCCCACTTTCTTTACAAATTTTGGTCAGCATTTTATAATATATTCTGTAAATTTTGCATGTATACATACTAGTAACATATACAATATACAGTGTACAAATACTATGAACATAGAACATACTACAATGTACAATGCACATCATGTCTCATTTCATATATTTTCTATACTTATGGTTTAATCATGTTTTGTGCATAGGATGAACTGTCCAAGTATAAACTTATGCCAGTATACAATTACTCGGCTCTTGAACTGATGAAAGACACGCGGAATTTAAAGAAAATGCGATCATTTACTATCAAAACTGCACAGCAGAAAAAAAATGAGTGTACCACATCAGATGGTAATCTGATTGCGAGAGGTTGTAATGGAATGATCAAACATTTATTTCAAAGAGCATTGAGGTCAAATCCGGAATTAGTTCTTCTTGACTATTTGAGTGAAACATTTGTTGATGCTGAAAAGTTGGCAGAAACGGCAAAGAATCTGGATTACACTGTACAAAAATTCCTTGTTTTGCGTTTGTTTTAATGTTTTACGTTTTACGATTAGTGATACCTATTTTAATGCAAATTTATCAGTACAGTTGACTAGTTTTCAAAATGAGCGACCAAAATGACACTATATCATTTTGCATTTTCCTCTTTCACCATAAAACAGATATTTTTTGTGAAAAAACAACTTGACACCAGAGACGAAGAAATTATTGTTCGGAATATTGTGACTACAATCTCATCAAGCATAAAATAGTAATCAAATCCCTTTTTCATTGATTACATACATTGAGTTACGATTAGGTTTAAAATTTAAAATAACAACAAATTTCTATGATTCCATAGTATGCTTAGTTGCTAGATTTCTAGGCTACTATATTTTACATGTTTTAAGCTTTTATAACAAATGATTATATGTACTGAATTTTTACTCCACTTTTATATATAAGTATAAAGTATATATATGTATGTGTAAATAGTCAAAACCATGCAGAAATCAGATTCCAGCGTGAAGCAGACAAATACTTTCATGAATTGGGAAAAATTTTCATTCCAAATGAAAAACGTTACTCCTTGAGTCAATACAGTTCTCCTTACTTAGAAAAACGGAAAATATCAAATTTTGAATCCAGTAAGTCTAGTTGAGTATGCATAAAATTACATGAACAGTTTAAAAAAAACTTCTTTGCAAAACATAGTAAATTTTATAATCGTCTCGTAGTTGTATTTATAAGTATTAAATATAATATTATGTTTATAATAATAAATGATAAACATATATACATAAAATATAAACCTACCAAATCTTCAAAACTTCCTGTCTTAAATATTAACAGATACTTGTAAAAAAAATCCAAGTATAGACTTACTGATTGAGTTTAAAGAGCAAGTCGAAAGATATTACTCAGCATTAGAAAATCTTGCTATTTCCATTGATGATCCGGAAATGGGTCCTAGTAAGCGGCCGAGTACGGATGAGGAAAATTTTTACAATGGCTCAGAATATACTTTACTGGTAATTGATGATTATCATTGTAGAACGCCTTCCCGGCCAAGACTCTTTGAAATTTTCATGGTAAGAAGTAAGAACATTTCTAAGTACATAATATGTAATGCGACTGTATTGATAATTGATACTGAACAGAAAACGTTTTATGTATAACGATGAACCGTGTCATACAAAAAGATGCTATTGGCGTGTCCGATTTGTAAATTTCACATGCTTACATATATCCTTGAAAAATCAAACGATTTGCACGACAAAAAATTTTGGTGCACGAACAAATTCTCTCTTATGCAGAAT